>JAGUQR010000186.1:0-290020 GCA_018905775.1 Meloidogyne exigua
TTTAAAATGCCATTTTATAATTAATTATTTCAAATAATTTGATTAAAAATTTTATTTTAGTAAAATAATTATAGATAATTAATTATAAATTTAATTTCTGAAATAAACTAAACAAAAATTATATTTATCGATATTTTCAGTATATATTTTAAAATGCCATTTATAATTAATTATTTCAAATAATTTGATTAAAAATTTTATTTTAGTAAAATAATTATAGATAATTAATTATAAATTTAATTTCTGAAATAAACTAAACAAAAATTATATTTATCGATATTTTCAGTATATATTTTAAAATGCCATTTATAATTAATTATTTCAAATAATTTGATTAAAAATTTTATTTTAGTAAAATAATTATAGATAATTAATTATAAATTTAATTTCTGAAATAAACTAAACAAAAATTATATTTATCGATATTTTCAGTATATATTTTAAAATGCCATTTATAATTAATTATTTCAAATAATTTGATTAAAAATTTTATTTTAGTAAAATAATTATGATAATTAATTATAAATTTAATTTCTGAAATAAACTAAACAAAAATTATATTTATCGATATTTTCAGTATATATTTTAAAATGCCATTTATAATTAATTATTTCAAATAATTTGATTAAAAATTTTATTTTAGTAAAATAATTATAGATAATTAATTATAAATTTAATTTCTGAAATAAACTAAACAAAAATTATATTTATCGATATTTTCAGTATATATTTTAAAATGCCATTTATAATTAATTATTTCAAATAATTTGATTAAAAATTTTATTTTAGTAAAATAATTATAGATAATTAATTATAAATTTAATTTCTGAAATAAACTAAACAAAAATTATATTTATCGATATTTTCAGTATATATTTTAAAATGCCATTTATAATTAATTATTTCAAATAATTTGATTAAAAATTTTATTTTAGTAAAATAATTATAGATAATTAATTATAAATTTAATTTCTGAAATAAACTAAACAAAAATTATATTTATCGATATTTTCAGTATATATTTTAAAATGCCATTTATAATTAATTATTTCAAATAATTTGATTAAAAATTTTATTTTAGTAAAATAATTATAGATAATTAATTATAAATTTAATTTCTGAAATAAACTAAACAAAAATTATATTTATCGATATTTTCAGTATATATTTTAAAATGCCATTTATAATTAATTATTTCAAATAATTTGATTAAAAATTTTATTTTAGTAAAATAATTATGATAATTAATTATAAATTTAATTTCTGAAATAAACTAAACAAAAATTATATTTATCGATATTTTCAGTATATATTTTAAAATGCCATTTATAATTAATTATTTCAAATAATTTGATTAAAAATTTTATTTTAGTAAAATAATTATAGATAATTAATTATAAATTTAATTTCTGAAATAAACTAAACAAAAATTATATTTATCGATATTTTCAGTATATATTTTAAAATGCCATTTATAATTAATTATTTCAAATAATTTGATTAAAAATTTTATTTTAGTAAAATAATTATAGATAATTAATTATAAATTTAATTTCTGAAATAAACTAAACAAAAATTATATTTATCGATATTTTCAGTATATATTTTAAAATGCCATTTATAATTAATTATTTCAAATAATTTGATTAAAAATTTTATTTTAGTAAAATAATTATAGATAATTAATTATAAATTTAATTTCTGAAATAAACTAAACAAAAATTATATTTATCGATATTTTCAGTATATATTTTAAAATGCCATTTATAATTAATTATTTCAAATAATTTGATTAAAAATTTTATTTTAGTAAAATAATTATGATAATTAATTATAAATTTAATTTCTGAAATAAACTAAACAAAAATTATATTTATCGATATTTTCAGTATATATTTTAAAATGCCATTTATAATTAATTATTTCAAATAATTTGATTAAAAATTTTATTTTAGTAAAATAATTATAGATAATTAATTATAAATTTAATTTCTGAAATAAACTAAACAAAAATTATATTTATCGATATTTTCAGTATATATTTTAAAATGCCATTTATAATTAATTATTTCAAATAATTTGATTAAAAATTTTATTTTAGTAAAATAATTATAGATAATTAATTATAAATTTAATTTCTGAAATAAACTAAACAAAAATTATATTTATCGATATTTTCAGTATATATTTTAAAATGCCATTTATAATTAATTATTTCAAATAATTTGATTAAAAATTTTATTTTAGTAAAATAATTATAGATAATTAATTATAAATTTAATTTCTGAAATAAACTAAACAAAAATTATATTTATCGATATTTTCAGTATATATTTTAAAATGCCATTTATAATTAATTATTTCAAATAATTTGATTAAAAATTTTATTTTAGTAAAATAATTATAGATAATTAATTATAAATTTAATTTCTGAAATAAACTAAACAAAAATTATATTTATCGATATTTTCAGTATATATTTTAAAATGCCATTTATAATTAATTATTTCAAATAATTTGATTAAAAATTTTATTTTAGTAAAATAATTATAGATAATTAATTATAAATTTAATTTCTGAAATAAACTAAACAAAAATTATATTTATCGATATTTTCAGTATATATTTTAAAATGCCATTTATAATTAATTATTTCAAATAATTTGATTAAAAATTTTATTTTAGTAAAATAATTATAGATAATTAATTATAAATTTAATTTCTGAAATAAACTAAACAAAAATTATATTTATCGATATTTTCAGTATATATTTTAAAATGCCATTTATAATTAATTATTTCAAATAATTTGATTAAAAATTTTATTTTAGTAAAATAATTATAGATAATTAATTATAAATTTAATTTCTGAAATAAACTAAACAAAAATTATATTTATCGATATTTTCAGTATATATTTTAAAATGCCATTTATAATTAATTATTTCAAATAATTTGATTAAAAATTTTATTTTAGTAAAATAATTATAGATAATTAATTATAAATTTAATTTCTGAAATAAACTAAACAAAAATTATATTTATCGATATTTTCAGTATATATTTTAAAATGCCATTTATAATTAATTATTTCAAATAATTTGATTAAAAATTTTATTTTAGTAAAATAATTATAGATAATTAATTATAAATTTAATTTCTGAAATAAACTAAACAAAAATTATATTTATCGATATTTTCAGTATATATTTTAAAATGCCATTTATAATTAATTATTTCAAATAATTTGATTAAAAATTTTATTTTAGTAAAATAATTATAGATAATTAATTATAAATTTAATTTCTGAAATAAACTAAACAAAAATTATATTTATCGATATTTTCAGTATATATTTTAAAATGCCATTTATAATTAATTATTTCAAATAATTTGATTAAAAATTTTATTTTAGTAAAATAATTATAGATAATTAATTATAAATTTAATTTCTGAAATAAACTAAACAAAAATTATATTTATCGATATTTTCAGTATATATTTTAAAATGCCATTTATAATTAATTATTTCAAATAATTTGATTAAAAATTTTATTTTAGTAAAATAATTATAGATAATTAATTATAAATTTAATTTCTGAAATAAACTAAACAAAAATTATATTTATCGATATTTTCAGTATATATTTTAAAATGCCATTTATAATTAATTATTTCAAATAATTTGATTAAAAATTTTATTTTAGTAAAATAATTATGATAATTAATTATAAATTTAATTTCTGAAATAAACTAAACAAAAATTATATTTATCGATATTTTCAGTATATATTTTAAAATGCCATTTATAATTAATTATTTCAAATAATTTGATTAAAAATTTTATTTTAGTAAAATAATTATAGATAATTAATTATAAATTTAATTTCTGAAATAAACTAAACAAAAATTATATTTATCGATATTTTCAGTATATATTTTAAAATGCCATTTATAATTAATTATTTCAAATAATTTGATTAAAAATTTTATTTTAGTAAAATAATTATAGATAATTAATTATAAATTTAATTTCTGAAATAAACTAAACAAAAATTATATTTATCGATATTTTCAGTATATATTTTAAAATGCCATTTATAATTAATTATTTCAAATAATTTGATTAAAAATTTTATTTTAGTAAAATAATTATAGATAATTAATTATAAATTTAATTTCTGAAATAAACTAAACAAAAATTATATTTATCGATATTTTCAGTATATATTTTAAAATGCCATTTATAATTAATTATTTCAAATAATTTGATTAAAAATTTTATTTTAGTAAAATAATTATAGATAATTAATTATAAATTTAATTTCTGAAATAAACTAAACAAAAATTATATTTATCGATATTTTCAGTATATATTTTAAAATGCCATTTATAATTAATTATTTCAAATAATTTGATTAAAAATTTTATTTTAGTAAAATAATTATAGATAATTAATTATAAATTTAATTTCTGAAATAAACTAAACAAAAATTATATTTATCGATATTTTCAGTATATATTTTAAAATGCCATTTATAATTAATTATTTCAAATAATTTGATTAAAAATTTTATTTTAGTAAAATAATTATAGATAATTAATTATAAATTTAATTTCTGAAATAAACTAAACAAAAATTATATTTATCGATATTTTCAGTATATATTTTAAAATGCCATTTATAATTAATTATTTCAAATAATTTGATTAAAAATTTTATTTTAGTAAAATAATTATAGATAATTAATTATAAATTTAATTTCTGAAATAAACTAAACAAAAATTATATTTATCGATATTTTCAGTATATATTTTAAAATGCCATTTATAATTAATTATTTCAAATAATTTGATTAAAAATTTTATTTTAGTAAAATAATTATAGATAATTAATTATAAATTTAATTTCTGAAATAAACTAAACAAAAATTATATTTATCGATATTTTCAGTATATATTTTAAAATGCCATTTATAATTAATTATTTCAAATAATTTGATTAAAAATTTTATTTTAGTAAAATAATTATAGATAATTAATTATAAATTTAATTTCTGAAATAAACTAAACAAAAATTATATTTATCGATATTTTCAGTATATATTTTAAAATGCCATTTATAATTAATTATTTCAAATAATTTGATTAAAAATTTTATTTTAGTAAAATAATTATGATAATTAATTATAAATTTAATTTCTGAAATAAACTAAACAAAAATTATATTTATCGATATTTTCAGTATATATTTTAAAATGCCATTTATAATTAATTATTTTAAATTATTTAATTAAAATTTTTGATTTTGTAAAATAATTATAGATAATTAATTATAAATTTAATTTCTGAAATAAACTAAACAAAAATTATATTTATCGATATTTTCAGTATATATTTTAAAATGCCATTTATAATTAATTATTTCAAATAATTTGATTAAAAATTTTATTTTAGTAAAATAATTATAGATAATTAATTATAAATTTAATTTCTGAAATAAACTAAACAAAAATTATATTTATCGATATTTTCAGTATATATTTTAAAATGCCATTTATAATTAATTATTTCAAATAATTTGATTAAAAATTTTATTTTAGTAAAATAATTATGATAATTAATTATAAATTTAATTTCTGAAATAAACTAAACAAAAATTATATTTATCGATATTTTCAGTATATATTTTAAAATGCCATTTATAATTAATTATTTTAAATTATTTAATTAAAATTTTTGATTTTGTAAAATAATTATAGATAATTAATTATAAATTTAATTTCTGAAATAAACTAAACAAAAATTATATTTATCGATATTTTCAGTATATATTTTAAAATGCCATTTATAATTAATTATTTCAAATAATTTGATTAAAAATTTTATTTTAGTAAAATAATTATAGATAATTAATTATAAATTTAATTTCTGAAATAAACTAAACAAAAATTATATTTATCGATATTTTCAGTATATATTTTAAAATGCCATTTATAATTAATTATTTCAAATAATTTGATTAAAAATTTTATTTTAGTAAAATAATTATAGATAATTAATTATAAATTTAATTTCTGAAATAAACTAAACAAAAATTATATTTATCGATATTTTCAGTATATATTTTAAAATGCCATTTATAATTAATTATTTCAAATAATTTGATTAAAAATTTTATTTTAGTAAAATAATTATAGATAATTAATTATAAATTTAATTTCTGAAATAAACTAAACAAAAATTATATTTATCGATATTTTCAGTATATATTTTAAAATGCCATTTATAATTAATTATTTCAAATAATTTGATTAAAAATTTTATTTTAGTAAAATAATTATGATAATTAATTATAAATTTAATTTCTGAAATAAACTAAACAAAAATTATATTTATCGATATTTTCAGTATATATTTTAAAATGCCATTTATAATTAATTATTTCAAATAATTTGATTAAAAATTTTATTTTAGTAAAATAATTATAGATAATTAATTATAAATTTAATTTCTGAAATAAACTAAACAAAAATTATATTTATCGATATTTTCAGTATATATTTTAAAATGCCATTTATAATTAATTATTTCAAATAATTTGATTAAAAATTTTATTTTAGTAAAATAATTATAGATAATTAATTATAAATTTAATTTCTGAAATAAACTAAACAAAAATTATATTTATCGATATTTTCAGTATATATTTTAAAATGCCATTTATAATTAATTATTTCAAATAATTTGATTAAAAATTTTATTTTAGTAAAATAATTATAGATAATTAATTATAAATTTAATTTCTGAAATAAACTAAACAAAAATTATATTTATCGATATTTTCAGTATATATTTTAAAATGCCATTTATAATTAATTATTTCAAATAATTTGATTAAAAATTTTATTTTAGTAAAATAATTATAGATAATTAATTATAAATTTAATTTCTGAAATAAACTAAACAAAAATTATATTTATCGATATTTTCAGTATATATTTTAAAATGCCATTTATAATTAATTATTTCAAATAATTTGATTAAAAATTTTATTTTAGTAAAATAATTATAGATAATTAATTATAAATTTAATTTCTGAAATAAACTAAACAAAAATTATATTTATCGATATTTTCAGTATATATTTTAAAATGCCATTTATAATTAATTATTTCAAATAATTTGATTAAAAATTTTATTTTAGTAAAATAATTATAGATAATTAATTATAAATTTAATTTCTGAAATAAACTAAACAAAAATTATATTTATCGATATTTTCAGTATATATTTTAAAATGCCATTTATAAAAAATTATTTTAAATAATTTGATTAAAAATTTTATTTTAGTAAAATAATTATAGATAATTAATTATAAATTTAATTTCTGAAATAAACTAAACAAAAATTATATTTATCGATATTTTCAGTATATATTTTAAAATGCCATTTATAAAAAATTATTTTAAATAATTTGATTAAAAATTTTATTTTAGTAAAATAATTATAGATAATTAATTATAAATTTAATTTCTGAAATAAACTAAACAAAAATTATATTTATCGATATTTTCAGTATATATTTTAAAATGCCATTTATAAAAAATTATTTTAAATAATTTGATTAAAAATTTTATTTTAGTAAAATAATTATAGATAATTAATTATAAATTTAATTTCTGAAATAAACTAAACAAAAATTATATTTATCGATATTTTCAGTATATATTTTAAAATGCCATTTATAATTAATTATTTCAAATAATTTGATTAAAAATTTTATTTTAGTAAAATAATTATAGATAATTAATTATAAATTTAATTTCTGAAATAAACTAAACAAAAATTATATTTATCGATATTTTCAGTATATATTTTAAAATGCCATTTATAATTAATTATTTCAAATAATTTGATTAAAAATTTTATTTTAGTAAAATAATTATGATAATTAATTATAAATTTAATTTCTGAAATAAACTAAACAAAAATTATATTTATCGATATTTTCAGTATATATTTTAAAATGCCATTTATAATTAATTATTTTAAATAATTTGATTAAAAATTTTATTTTAGTAAAATAATTATAGATAATTAATTATAAATTTAATTTCTGAAATAAACTAAACAAAAATTATATTTATCGATATTTTCAGTATATATTTTAAAATGCCATTTATAAAAAATTATTTCAAATAATTTGATTAAAAATTTTATTTTAGTAAAATAATTATAGATAATTAATTATAAATTTAATTTCTGAAATAAACTAAACAAAAATTATATTTATCGATATTTTCAGTATATATTTTAAAATGCCATTTATAATTAATTATTTCAAATAATTTGATTAAAAATTTTATTTTAGTAAAATAATTATGATAATTAATTATAAATTTAATTTCTGAAATAAACTAAACAAAAATTATATTTATCGATATTTTCAGTATATATTTTAAAATGCCATTTATAATTAATTATTTCAAATAATTTGATTAAAAATTTTATTTTAGTAAAATAATTATAGATAATTAATTATAAATTTAATTTCTGAAATAAACTAAACAAAAATTATATTTATCGATATTTTCAGTATATATTTTAAAATGCCATTTATAAAAAATTATTTCAAATAATTTGATTAAAAATTTTATTTTAGTAAAATAATTATGATAATTAATTATAAATTTAATTTCTGAAATAAACTAAACAAAAATTATATTTATCGATATTTTCAGTATATATTTTAAAATGCCATTTATAATTAATTATTTTAAATAATTTGATTAAAAATTTTATTTTAGTAAAATAATTATAGATAATTAATTATAAATTTAATTTCTGAAATAAACTAAACAAAAATTATATTTATCGATATTTTCAGTATATATTTTAAAATGCCATTTATAAAAAATTATTTCAAATAATTTGATTAAAAATTTTATTTTAGTAAAATAATTATAGATAATTAATTATAAATTTAATTTCTGAAATAAACTAAACAAAAATTATATTTATCGATATTTTCAGTATATATTTTAAAATGCCATTTATAATTAATTATTTCAAATAATTTGATTAAAAATTTTATTTTAGTAAAATAATTATAGATAATTAATTATAAATTTAATTTCTGAAATAAACTAAACAAAAATTATATTTATCGATATTTTCAGTATATATTTTAAAATGCCATTTATAATTAATTATTTCAAATAATTTGATTAAAAATTTTATTTTAGTAAAATAATTATAGATAATTAATTATAAATTTAATTTCTGAAATAAACTAAACAAAAATTATATTTATCGATATTTTCAGTATATATTTTAAAATGCCATTTATAAAAAATTATTTCAAATAATTTGATTAAAAATTTTATTTTAGTAAAATAATTATAGATAATTAATTATAAATTTAATTTCTGAAATAAACTAAACAAAAATTATATTTATCGATATTTTCAGTATATATTTTAAAATGCCATTTATAATTAATTATTTCAAATAATTTGATTAAAAATTTTATTTTAGTAAAATAATTATGATAATTAATTATAAATTTAATTTCTGAAATAAACTAAACAAAAATTATATTTATCGATATTTTCAGTATATATTTTAAAATGCCATTTATAATTAATTATTTTAAATTATTTAATTAAAATTTTTGATTTTGTAAAATAATTATGATAATTAATTATAAATTTAATTTCTGAAATAAACTAAACAAAAATTATATTTATCGATATTTTCAGTATATATTTTAAAATGCCATTTATAATTAATTATTTCAAATAATTTGATTAAAAATTTTATTTTAGTAAAATAATTATGATAATTAATTATAAATTTAATTTCTGAAATAAACTAAACAAAAATTATATTTATCGATATTTTCAGTATATATTTTAAAATGCCATTTATAATTAATTATTTTAAATTATTTAATTAAAATTTTTGATTTTGTAAAATAATTATAGATAATTAATTATAAATTTAATTTCTGAAATAAACTAAACAAAAATTATATTTATCGATATTTTCAGTATATATTTTAAAATGCCATTTATAAAAAATTATTTTAAATAATTTGATTAAAAATTTTATTTTAGTAAAATAATTATAGATAATTAATTATAAATTTAATTTCTGAAATAAACTAAACAAAAATTATATTTATCGATATTTTCAGTATATATTTTAAAATGCCATTTATAATTAATTATTTCAAATAATTTGATTAAAAATTTTATTTTAGTAAAATAATTATAGATAATTAATTATAAATTTAATTTCTGAAATAAACTAAACAAAAATTATATTTATCGATATTTTCAGTATATATTTTAAAATGCCATTTATAATTAATTATTTTAAATTATTTAATTAAAATTTTTGATTTTGTAAAATAATTATAGATAATTAATTATAAATTTAATTTCTGAAATAAACTAAACAAAAATTATATTTATCGATATTTTCAGTATATATTTTAAAATGCCATTTATAAAAAATTATTTTAAATAATTTGATTAAAAATTTTATTTTAGTAAAATAATTATAGATAATTAATTATAAATTTAATTTCTGAAATAAACTAAACAAAAATTATATTTATCGATATTTTCAGTATATATTTTAAAATGCCATTTATAATTAATTATTTCAAATAATTTGATTAAAAATTTTATTTTAGTAAAATAATTATGATAATTAATTATAAATTTAATTTCTGAAATAAACTAAACAAAAATTATATTTATCGATATTTTCAGTATATATTTTAAAATGCCATTTATAATTAATTATTTCAAATAATTTGATTAAAAATTTTATTTTAGTAAAATAATTATGATAATTAATTATAAATTTAATTTCTGAAATAAACTAAACAAAAATTATATTTATCGATATTTTCAGTATATATTTTAAAATGCCATTTATAATTAATTATTTCAAATAATTTGATTAAAAATTTTATTTTAGTAAAATAATTATAGATAATTAATTATAAATTTAATTTCTGAAATAAACTAAACAAAAATTATATTTATCGATATTTTCAGTATATATTTTAAAATGCCATTTATAATTAATTATTTCAAATAATTTGATTAAAAATTTTATTTTAGTAAAATAATTATGATAATTAATTATAAATTTAATTTCTGAAATAAACTAAACAAAAATTATATTTATCGATATTTTCAGTATATATTTTAAAATGCCATTTATAATTAATTATTTCAAATAATTTGATTAAAAATTTTATTTTAGTAAAATAATTATAGATAATTAATTATAAATTTAATTTCTGAAATAAACTAAACAAAAATTATATTTATCGATATTTTCAGTATATATTTTAAAATGCCATTTATAATTAATTATTTCAAATAATTTGATTAAAAATTTTATTTTAGTAAAATAATTATAGATAATTAATTATAAATTTAATTTCTGAAATAAACTAAACAAAAATTATATTTATCGATATTTTCAGTATATATTTTAAAATGCCATTTATAATTAATTATTTCAAATAATTTGATTAAAAATTTTATTTTAGTAAAATAATTATAGATAATTAATTATAAATTTAATTTCTGAAATAAACTAAACAAAAATTATATTTATCGATATTTTCAGTATATATTTTAAAATGCCATTTATAATTAATTATTTCAAATAATTTGATTAAAAATTTTATTTTAGTAAAATAATTATGATAATTAATTATAAATTTAATTTCTGAAATAAACTAAACAAAAATTATATTTATCGATATTTTCAGTATATATTTTAAAATGCCATTTATAATTAATTATTTTAAATTATTTAATTAAAATTTTTGATTTTGTAAAATAATTATAGATAATTAATTATAAATTTAATTTCTGAAATAAACTAAACAAAAATTATATTTATCGATATTTTCAGTATATATTTTAAAATGCCATTTATAAAAAATTATTTTAAATAATTTGATTAAAAATTTTATTTTAGTAAAATAATTATAGATAATTAATTATAAATTTAATTTCTGAAATAAACTAAACAAAAATTATATTTATCGATATTTTCAGTATATATTTTAAAATGCCATTTATAATTAATTATTTTAAATAATTTGATTAAAAATTTTATTTTAGTAAAATAATTATAGATAATTAATTATAAATTTAATTTCTGAAATAAACTAAACAAAAATTATATTTATCGATATTTTCAGTATATATTTTAAAATGCCATTTATAATTAATTATTTCAAATAATTTGATTAAAAATTTTATTTTAGTAAAATAATTATAGATAATTAATTATAAATTTAATTTCTGAAATAAACTAAACAAAAATTATATTTATCGATATTTTCAGTATATATTTTAAAATGCCATTTATAATTAATTATTTCAAATAATTTGATTAAAAATTTTATTTTAGTAAAATAATTATAGATAATTAATTATAAATTTAATTTCTGAAATAAACTAAACAAAAATTATATTTATCGATATTTTCAGTATATATTTTAAAATGCCATTTATAATTAATTATTTCAAATAATTTGATTAAAAATTTTATTTTAGTAAAATAATTATGATAATTAATTATAAATTTAATTTCTGAAATAAACTAAACAAAAATTATATTTATCGATATTTTCAGTATATATTTTAAAATGCCATTTATAATTAATTATTTTAAATTATTTAATTAAAATTTTTGATTTTGTAAAATAATTATAGATAATTAATTATAAATTTAATTTCTGAAATAAACTAAACAAAAATTATATTTATCGATATTTTCAGTATATATTTTAAAATGCCATTTATAAAAAATTATTTTAAATAATTTGATTAAAAATTTTATTTTAGTAAAATAATTATAGATAATTAATTATAAATTTAATTTCTGAAATAAACTAAACAAAAATTATATTTATCGATATTTTCAGTATATATTTTAAAATGCCATTTATAATTAATTATTTCAAATAATTTGATTAAAAATTTTATTTTAGTAAAATAATTATGATAATTAATTATAAATTTAATTTCTGAAATAAACTAAACAAAAATTATATTTATCGATATTTTCAGTATATATTTTAAAATGCCATTTATAATTAATTATTTCAAATAATTTGATTAAAAATTTTATTTTAGTAAAATAATTATGATAATTAATTATAAATTTAATTTCTGAAATAAACTAAACAAAAATTATATTTATCGATATTTTCAGTATATATTTTAAAATGCCATTTATAATTAATTATTTTAAATTATTTAATTAAAATTTTTGATTTTGTAAAATAATTATAGATAATTAATTATAAATTTAATTTCTGAAATAAACTAAACAAAAATTATATTTATCGATATTTTCAGTATATATTTTAAAATGCCATTTATAAAAAATTATTTTAAATAATTTGATTAAAAATTTTATTTTAGTAAAATAATTATAGATAATTAATTATAAATTTAATTTCTGAAATAAACTAAACAAAAATTATATTTATCGATATTTTCAGTATATATTTTAAAATGCCATTTATAATTAATTATTTTAAATTATTTAATTAAAATTTTTGATTTTGTAAAATAATTATAGATAATTAATTATAAATTTAATTTCTGAAATAAACTAAACAAAAATTATATTTATCGATATTTTCAGTATATATTTTAAAATGCCATTTATAAAAAATTATTTTAAATAATTTGATTAAAAATTTTATTTTAGTAAAATAATTATAGATAATTAATTATAAATTTAATTTCTGAAATAAACTAAACAAAAATTATATTTATCGATATTTTCAGTATATATTTTAAAATGCCATTTATAATTAATTATTTTAAATAATTTGATTAAAAATTTTATTTTAGTAAAATAATTATAGATAATTAATTATAAATTTAATTTCTGAAATAAACTAAACAAAAATTATATTTATCGATATTTTCAGTATATATTTTAAAAATGCCATTTATAATTAATTATTTCAAATAATTTGATTAAAAATTTTATTTTAGTAAAATAATTATAGATAATTAATTATAAATTTAATTTCTGAAATAAACTAAACAAAAATTATATTTATCGATATTTTCAGTATATATTTTAAAATGCCATTTATAATTAATTATTTCAAATAATTTGATTAAAAATTTTATTTTAGTAAAATAATTATAGATAATTAATTATAAATTTAATTTCTGAAATAAACTAAACAAAAATTATATTTATCGATATTTTCAGTATATATTTTAAAATGCCATTTATAATTAATTATTTCAAATAATTTGATTAAAAATTTTATTTTAGTAAAATAATTATGATAATTAATTATAAATTTAATTTCTGAAATAAACTAAACAAAAATTATATTTATCGATATTTTCAGTATATATTTTAAAATGCCATTTATAATTAATTATTTTAAATTATTTAATTAAAATTTTTGATTTTGTAAAATAATTATAGATAATTAATTATAAATTTAATTTCTGAAATAAACTAAACAAAAATTATATTTATCGATATTTTCAGTATATATTTTAAAATGCCATTTATAAAAAATTATTTTAAATAATTTGATTAAAAATTTTATTTTAGTAAAATAATTATAGATAATTAATTATAAATTTAATTTCTGAAATAAACTAAACAAAAATTATATTTATCGATATTTTCAGTATATATTTTAAAATGCCATTTATAATTAATTATTTCAAATAATTTGATTAAAAATTTTATTTTAGTAAAATAATTATAGATAATTAATTATAAATTTAATTTCTGAAATAAACTAAACAAAAATTATATTTATCGATATTTTCAGTATATATTTTAAAATGCCATTTATAATTAATTATTTCAAATAATTTGATTAAAAATTTTATTTTAGTAAAATAATTATAGATAATTAATTATAAATTTAATTTCTGAAATAAACTAAACAAAAATTATATTTATCGATATTTTCAGTATATATTTTAAAATGCCATTTATAATTAATTATTTCAAATAATTTGATTAAAAATTTTATTTTAGTAAAATAATTATAGATAATTAATTATAAATTTAATTTCTGAAATAAACTAAACAAAAATTATATTTATCGATATTTTCAGTATATATTTTAAAATGCCATTTATAATTAATTATTTCAAATAATTTGATTAAAAATTTTATTTTAGTAAAATAATTATGATAATTAATTATAAATTTAATTTCTGAAATAAACTAAACAAAAATTATATTTATCGATATTTTCAGTATATATTTTAAAATGCCATTTATAATTAATTATTTCAAATAATTTGATTAAAAATTTTATTTTAGTAAAATAATTATGATAATTAATTATAAATTTAATTTCTGAAATAAACTAAACAAAAATTATATTTATCGATATTTTCAGTATATATTTTAAAATGCCATTTATAATTAATTATTTTAAATTATTTAATTAAATTTGTAAAATTTTTGATTTTGTAAAATAATTATGATAATTAATTATAAATTTAATTTCTGAAATAAACTAAACAAAAATTATATTTATCGATATTTTCAGTATATATTTTAAAATGCCATTTATAATTAATTATTTCAAATAATTTGATTAAAAATTTTATTTTAGTAAAATAATTATGATAATTAATTATAAATTTAATTTCTGAAATAAACTAAACAAAAATTATATTTATCGATATTTTCAGTATATATTTTAAAATGCCATTTATAATTAATTATTTTAAATTATTTAATTAAAATTTTTGATTTTGTAAAATAATTATAGATAATTAATTATAAATTTAATTTCTGAAATAAACTAAACAAAAATTATATTTATCGATATTTTCAGTATATATTTTAAAATGCCATTTATAAAAAATTATTTTAAATAATTTGATTAAAAATTTTATTTTAGTAAAATAATTATAGATAATTAATTATAAATTTAATTTCTGAAATAAACTAAACAAAATTATATTTATCGATATTTTCAGTATATATTTTAAAATGCCATTTATAATTAATTATTTCAAATAATTTGATTAAAAATTTTATTTTAGTAAAATAATTATAGATAATTAATTATAAATTTAATTTCTGAAATAAACTAAACAAAAATTATATTTATCGATATTTTCAGTATATATTTTAAAATGCCATTTATAATTAATTATTTCAAATAATTTGATTAAAAATTTTATTTTAGTAAAATAATTATGATAATTAATTATAAATTTAATTTCTGAAATAAACTAAACAAAAATTATATTTATCGATATTTTCAGTATATATTTTAAAATGCCATTTATAATTAATTATTTCAAATAATTTGATTAAAAATTTTATTTTAGTAAAATAATTATGATAATTAATTATAAATTTAATTTCTGAAATAAACTAAACAAAAATTATATTTATCGATATTTTCAGTATATATTTTAAAATGCCATTTATAATTAATTATTTTAAATTATTTAATTAAAATTTTTGATTTTGTAAAATAATTATGATAATTAATTATAAATTTAATTTCTGAAATAAACTAAACAAAAATTATATTTATCGATATTTTCAGTATATATTTTAAAATGCCATTTATAATTAATTATTTTAAATTATTTAATTAAAATTTTTGATTTTGTAAAATAATTATAGATAATTAATTATAAATTTAATTTCTGAAATAAACTAAACAAAAATTATATTTATCGATATTTTCAGTATATATTTTAAAATGCCATTTATAAAAAATTATTTTAAATAATTTGATTAAAAATTTTATTTTAGTAAAATAATTATAGATAATTAATTATAAATTTAATTTCTGAAATAAACTAAACAAAAATTATATTTATCGATATTTTCAGTATATATTTTAAAATGCCATTTATAATTAATTATTTCAAATAATTTGATTAAAAATTTTATTTTAGTAAAATAATTATAGATAATTAATTATAAATTTAATTTCTGAAATAAACTAAACAAAAATTATATTTATCGATATTTTCAGTATATATTTTAAAATGCCATTTATAATTAATTATTTCAAATAATTTGATTAAAAATTTTATTTTAGTAAAATAATTATAGATAATTAATTATAAATTTAATTTCTGAAATAAACTAAACAAAAATTATATTTATCGATATTTTCAGTATATATTTTAAAATGCCATTTATAATTAATTATTTCAAATAATTTGATTAAAAATTTTATTTTAGTAAAATAATTATAGATAATTAATTATAAATTTAATTTCTGAAATAAACTAAACAAAAATTATATTTATCGATATTTTCAGTATATATTTTAAAATGCCATTTATAAAAAATTATTTTAAATAATTTGATTAAAAATTTTATTTTAGTAAAATAATTATAGATAATTAATTATAAATTTAATTTCTGAAATAAACTAAACAAAAATTATATTTATCGATATTTTCAGTATATATTTTAAAATGCCATTTATAATTAATTATTTCAAATAATTTGATTAAAAATTTTATTTTAGTAAAATAATTATAGATAATTAATTATAAATTTAATTTCTGAAATAAACTAAACAAAAATTATATTTATCGATATTTTCAGTATATATTTTAAAATGCCATTTATAATTAATTATTTCAAATAATTTGATTAAAAATTTTATTTTAGTAAAATAATTATAGATAATTAATTATAAATTTAATTTCTGAAATAAACTAAACAAAAATTATATTTATCGATATTTTCAGTATATATTTTAAAATGCCATTTATAATTAATTATTTCAAATAATTTGATTAAAAATTTTATTTTAGTAAAATAATTATAGATAATTAATTATAAATTTAATTTCTGAAATAAACTAAACAAAAATTATATTTATCGATATTTTCAGTATATATTTTAAAATGCCATTTATAATTAATTATTTCAAATAATTTGATTAAAAATTTTATTTTAGTAAAATAATTATAGATAATTAATTATAAATTTAATTTCTGAAATAAACTAAACAAAAATTATATTTATCGATATTTTCAGTATATATTTTAAAATGCCATTTATAATTAATTATTTCAAATAATTTGATTAAAAATTTTATTTTAGTAAAATAATTATAGATAATTAATTATAAATTTAATTTCTGAAATAAACTAAACAAAAATTATATTTATCGATATTTTCAGTATATATTTTAAAATGCCATTTATAATTAATTATTTCAAATAATTTGATTAAAAATTTTATTTTAGTAAAATAATTATAGATAATTAATTATAAATTTAATTTCTGAAATAAACTAAACAAAAATTATATTTATCGATATTTTCAGTATATATTTTAAAATGCCATTTATAATTAATTATTTCAAATAATTTGATTAAAAATTTTATTTTAGTAAAATAATTATAGATAATTAATTATAAATTTAATTTCTGAAATAAACTAAACAAAAATTATATTTATCGATATTTTCAGTATATATTTTAAAATGCCATTTATAATTAATTATTTCAAATAATTTGATTAAAAATTTTATTTTAGTAAAATAATTATAGATAATTAATTATAAATTTAATTTCTGAAATAAACTAAACAAAAATTATATTTATCGATATTTTCAGTATATATTTTAAAATGCCATTTATAATTAATTATTTCAAATAATTTGATTAAAAATTTTATTTTAGTAAAATAATTATAGATAATTAATTATAAATTTAATTTCTGAAATAAACTAAACAAAAATTATATTTATCGATATTTTCAGTATATATTTTAAAATGCCATTTATAATTAATTATTTCAAATAATTTGATTAAAAATTTTATTTTAGTAAAATAATTATAGATAATTAATTATAAATTTAATTTCTGAAATAAACTAAACAAAAATTATATTTATCGATATTTTCAGTATATATTTTAAAATGCCATTTATAATTAATTATTTCAAATAATTTGATTAAAAATTTTATTTTAGTAAAATAATTATAGATAATTAATTATAAATTTAATTTCTGAAATAAACTAAACAAAAATTATATTTATCGATATTTTCAGTATATATTTTAAAATGCCATTTATAATTAATTATTTCAAATAATTTGATTAAAAATTTTATTTTAGTAAAATAATTATAGATAATTAATTATAAATTTAATTTCTGAAATAAACTAAACAAAAATTATATTTATCGATATTTTCAGTATATATTTTAAAATGCCATTTATAATTAATTATTTCAAATAATTTGATTAAAAATTTTATTTTAGTAAAATAATTATAGATAATTAATTATAAATTTAATTTCTGAAATAAACTAAACAAAAATTATATTTATCGATATTTTCAGTATATATTTTAAAATGCCATTTATAATTAATTATTTCAAATAATTTGATTAAAAATTTTATTTTAGTAAAATAATTATAGATAATTAATTATAAATTTAATTTCTGAAATAAACTAAACAAAAATTATATTTATCGATATTTTCAGTATATATTTTAAAATGCCATTTATAATTAATTATTTCAAATAATTTGATTAAAAATTTTATTTTAGTAAAATAATTATAGATAATTAATTATAAATTTAATTTCTGAAATAAACTAAACAAAAATTATATTTATCGATATTTTCAGTATATATTTTAAAATGCCATTTATAATTAATTATTTCAAATAATTTGATTAAAAATTTTATTTTAGTAAAATAATTATAGATAATTAATTATAAATTTAATTTCTGAAATAAACTAAACAAAAATTATATTTATCGATATTTTCAGTATATATTTTAAAATGCCATTTATAATTAATTATTTCAAATAATTTGATTAAAAATTTTATTTTAGTAAAATAATTATAGATAATTAATTATAAATTTAATTTCTGAAATAAACTAAACAAAAATTATATTTATCGATATTTTCAGTATATATTTTAAAATGCCATTTATAATTAATTATTTCAAATAATTTGATTAAAAATTTTATTTTAGTAAAATAATTATAGATAATTAATTATAAATTTAATTTCTGAAATAAACTAAACAAAAATTATATTTATCGATATTTTCAGTATATATTTTAAAATGCCATTTATAATTAATTATTTCAAATAATTTGATTAAAAATTTTATTTTAGTAAAATAATTATAGATAATTAATTATAAATTTAATTTCTGAAATAAACTAAACAAAAATTATATTTATCGATATTTTCAGTATATATTTTAAAATGCCATTTATAATTAATTATTTCAAATAATTTGATTAAAAATTTTATTTTAGTAAAATAATTATAGATAATTAATTATAAATTTAATTTCTGAAATAAACTAAACAAAAATTATATTTATCGATATTTTCAGTATATATTTTAAAATGCCATTTATAATTAATTATTTCAAATAATTTGATTAAAAATTTTATTTTAGTAAAATAATTATAGATAATTAATTATAAATTTAATTTCTGAAATAAACTAAACAAAAATTATATTTATCGATATTTTCAGTATATATTTTAAAATGCCATTTATAATTAATTATTTCAAATAATTTGATTAAAAATTTTATTTTAGTAAAATAATTATAGATAATTAATTATAAATTTAATTTCTGAAATAAACTAAACAAAAATTATATTTATCGATATTTTCAGTATATATTTTAAAATGCCATTTATAATTAATTATTTCAAATAATTTGATTAAAAATTTTATTTTAGTAAAATAATTATAGATAATTAATTATAAATTTAATTTCTGAAATAAACTAAACAAAAATTATATTTATCGATATTTTCAGTATATATTTTAAAATGCCATTTATAATTAATTATTTCAAATAATTTGATTAAAAATTTTATTTTAGTAAAATAATTATAGATAATTAATTATAAATTTAATTTCTGAAATAAACTAAACAAAAATTATATTTATCGATATTTTCAGTATATATTTTAAAATGCCATTTATAATTAATTATTTCAAATAATTTGATTAAAAATTTTATTTTAGTAAAATAATTATAGATAATTAATTATAAATTTAATTTCTGAAATAAACTAAACAAAAATTATATTTATCGATATTTTCAGTATATATTTTAAAATGCCATTTATAATTAATTATTTCAAATAATTTGATTAAAAATTTTATTTTAGTAAAATAATTATAGATAATTAATTATAAATTTAATTTCTGAAATAAACTAAACAAAAATTATATTTATCGATATTTTCAGTATATATTTTAAAATGCCATTTATAATTAATTATTTCAAATAATTTGATTAAAAATTTTATTTTAGTAAAATAATTATAGATAATTAATTATAAATTTAATTTCTGAAATAAACTAAACAAAAATTATATTTATCGATATTTTCAGTATATATTTTAAAATGCCATTTATAATTAATTATTTCAAATAATTTGATTAAAAATTTTATTTTAGTAAAATAATTATAGATAATTAATTATAAATTTAATTTCTGAAATAAACTAAACAAAAATTATATTTATCGATATTTTCAGTATATATTTTAAAATGCCATTTATAATTAATTATTTCAAATAATTTGATTAAAAATTTTATTTTAGTAAAATAATTATAGATAATTAATTATAAATTTAATTTCTGAAATAAACTAAACAAAAATTATATTTATCGATATTTTCAGTATATATTTTAAAATGCCATTTATAATTAATTATTTCAAATAATTTGATTAAAAATTTTATTTTAGTAAAATAATTATAGATAATTAATTATAAATTTAATTTCTGAAATAAACTAAACAAAAATTATATTTATCGATATTTTCAGTATATATTTTAAAATGCCATTTATAATTAATTATTTCAAATAATTTGATTAAAAATTTTATTTTAGTAAAATAATTATGATAATTAATTATAAATTTAATTTCTGAAATAAACTAAACAAAAATTATATTTATCGATATTTTCAGTATATATTTTAAAATGCCATTTATAATTAATTATTTCAAATAATTTGATTAAAAATTTTATTTTAGTAAAATAATTATGATAATTAATTATAAATTTAATTTCTGAAATAAACTAAACAAAAATTATATTTATCGATATTTTCAGTATATATTTTAAAATGCCATTTATAATTAATTATTTCAAATAATTTGATTAAAAATTTTATTTTAGTAAAATAATTATAGATAATTAATTATAAATTTAATTTCTGAAATAAACTAAACAAAAATTATATTTATCGATATTTTCAGTATATATTTTAAAATGCCATTTATAATTAATTATTTCAAATAATTTGATTAAAAATTTTATTTTAGTAAAATAATTATGATAATTAATTATAAATTTAATTTCTGAAATAAACTAAACAAAAATTATATTTATCGATATTTTCAGTATATATTTTAAAATGCCATTTATAATTAATTATTTCAAATAATTTGATTAAAAATTTTATTTTAGTAAAATAATTATGATAATTAATTATAAATTTAATTTCTGAAATAAACTAAACAAAAATTATATTTATCGATATTTTCAGTATATATTTTAAAATGCCATTTATAATTAATTATTTCAAATAATTTGATTAAAAATTTTATTTTAGTAAAATAATTATGATAATTAATTATAAATTTAATTTCTGAAATAAACTAAACAAAAATTATATTTATCGATATTTTCAGTATATATTTTAAAATGCCATTTATAATTAATTATTTCAAATAATTTGATTAAAAATTTTATTTTAGTAAAATAATTATAGATAATTAATTATAAATTTAATTTCTGAAATAAACTAAACAAAAATTATATTTATCGATATTTTCAGTATATATTTTAAAATGCCATTTATAATTAATTATTTCAAATAATTTGATTAAAAATTTTATTTTAGTAAAATAATTATGATAATTAATTATAAATTTAATTTCTGAAATAAACTAAACAAAAATTATATTTATCGATATTTTCAGTATATATTTTAAAATGCCATTTATAATTAATTATTTCAAATAATTTGATTAAAAATTTTATTTTAGTAAAATAATTATGATAATTAATTATAAATTTAATTTCTGAAATAAACTAAACAAAAATTATATTTATCGATATTTTCAGTATATATTTTAAAATGCCATTTATAATTAATTATTTCAAATAATTTGATTAAAAATTTTATTTTAGTAAAATAATTATAGATAATTAATTATAAATTTAATTTCTGAAATAAACTAAA
Organism: Meloidogyne exigua; assembly: GCA_018905775.1. Lineage (NCBI taxonomy): Eukaryota > Metazoa > Nematoda > Chromadorea > Rhabditida > Meloidogynidae > Meloidogyne > Meloidogyne exigua. The sequence goes on from JAGUQR010000186.1 coordinate 23,300, forward strand.
CAAAAATTATATTTATCGATATTTTCAGTATATATTTTAAAATGCCATTTATAATTAATTATTTCAAATAATTTGATTAAAAATTTTATTTTAGTAAAATAATTATGATAATTAATTATAAATTTAATTTCTGAAATAAACTAAACAAAAATTATATTTATCGATATTTTCAGTATATATTTTAAAATGCCATTTATAATTAATTATTTCAAATAATTTGATTAAAAATTTTATTTTAGTAAAATAATTATGATAATTAATTATAAATTTAATTTCTGAAATAAACTAAACAAAAATTATATTTATCGATATTTTCAGTATATATTTTAAAATGCCATTTATAATTAATTATTTCAAATAATTTGATTAAAAATTTTATTTTAGTAAAATAATTATGATAATTAATTATAAATTTAATTTCTGAAATAAACTAAACAAAAATTATATTTATCGATATTTTCAGTATATATTTTAAAATGCCATTTATAATTAATTATTTCAAATAATTTGATTAAAAATTTTATTTTAGTAAAATAATTATAGATAATTAATTATAAATTTAATTTCTGAAATAAACTAAACAAAAATTATATTTATCGATATTTTCAGTATATATTTTAAAATGCCATTTATAATTAATTATTTCAAATAATTTGATTAAAAATTTTATTTTAGTAAAATAATTATAGATAATTAATTATAAATTTAATTTCTGAAATAAACTAAACAAAAATTATATTTATCGATATTTTCAGTATATATTTTAAAATGCCATTTATAATTAATTATTTCAAATAATTTGATTAAAAATTTTATTTTAGTAAAATAATTATAGATAATTAATTATAAATTTAATTTCTGAAATAAACTAAACAAAAATTATATTTATCGATATTTTCAGTATATATTTTAAAATGCCATTTATAATTAATTATTTCAAATAATTTGATTAAAAATTTTATTTTAGTAAAATAATTATAGATAATTAATTATAAATTTAATTTCTGAAATAAACTAAACAAAAATTATATTTATCGATATTTTCAGTATATATTTTAAAATGCCATTTATAATTAATTATTTCAAATAATTTGATTAAAAATTTTATTTTAGTAAAATAATTATAGATAATTAATTATAAATTTAATTTCTGAAATAAACTAAACAAAAATTATATTTATCGATATTTTCAGTATATATTTTAAAATGCCATTTATAATTAATTATTTCAAATAATTTGATTAAAAATTTTATTTTGGTCTTGGTTTTCAAAAAGAAAAGTAGCATTTTTATAAAAGAAAATTTAATTATTTTTTGTTCTGAATTAAATTATTTAAATTTTCCAGTTCTAATTCAAGTTTGTCGTCATCAACCACATCATCTGCTGAATGTATTATTCTGAAACTTTGTTCGGAATTTTCGCTCTTAAAAATTTGATTGAAATTCTATCTAAGAGATCTACATATAACTTTTTATTATATTTTTTGTTTGAAAATTTTATTCCTAAACTTTTTTTTGAAGCAAATAAATATTTGTTCGTGCTTTGTTGTTTTTGAGGAGTTTTAATGGCTTGTAAATATTTTTTTATTGGAGGCAAATTGATTTGTGTCTGGCAAACACATTTTTTCGTTCTCGTGTAAATGTCATTATAATTTATAGCTTCTTCCACAAACTAATCAGTTATAACACACTCGCATGTTTATAATTTCATTTTTCTCTTTTAATTTCTCACAATATTTAATTTTATTGCAAAAGACACCTTTTTCTCTCTTTTATTATAAAACCATTCAAAAATTCTAACCATTTGTTTAATTAATTGATTATTTTATTTCACAAGCTGCTGCTTTATTTATTAAACAAAGTAGCTTATATTTTAATTCGTGAAGGTTGTATCTTCTGATTGAAATTTCGTTGTTGATTTATTTGTCTGTTAATCATTCACATGTTCTTAAATTTGTTTCAAGTTTTTTAAAAAAAAATCTGGTAATTAAAAACAATTAGATTAAAAGAATAAATTGTTAATCCAACGAAAGGATTCGAACCTGGTATCTGAAGTGATGCTTGTACTAAGTGTTTCACCATTCAGCCACCGAAGTATTACGATTTTCCCTGTTATTTATCTTTATCATCATCAGGGACGGGCGCAAGAGCGAATTCTAAAAAACGCAGAACGCAACGCAAGGCCAAAAAACAACGCAAAAACGCAAAACGCAAAAACGAAAAAATTTTATTAATTAAGTATTTGCCATTTTTTCATCAAGAATTAATATATTATGGTGTAAAAATATTGGTTTATAAGTTTATAATAGAATTTAAACCCGGACCGGGTTTTTCCGGGCCTTGTGGCCCGGAACCGGGTATTTTTGAAAATTCCGGTTTTTCCGAGCTAACCGTTTTTTCCTGCTTTATCTGGAAAAACCGGTCCGGGTGCTGTTGTGACGAAAAAAGTCCGGGAAAATTTCTATCATACGGTCCAGACAAAAAAACCTTCAAAAATGCATTCAAATGATTTATATTTTAATTTTTGGTGAACTACATGCGAATTCCATGCGCGCTACACGTTTTTTTTTATATAAATTTCCTATTATGAATTAACATTGTTGGCCCCTTAACTTATAGCGGATTTTTTCTGCGTAGTTGGACAATTACAGACTTTCAAAAATTAAAAAGTGAAGGGGGGAGTAAGCTATATTTTGGAGGGAAAAAAGGAGTGATGGAAAAAGAAAGGAGACTTGGAGAAAAGGAAAGAGGAAGGAAAAGAACAAAGGGACTCTAAGCCCGAACTTGGGTTTTCAGCCCCTTGTCAACTTTTTTTTGCCCCCTTTCCGGGTTCTACCCACTTTCTGTCTTGCGTTTTTTTTGCGCTTTTTTGCCCTTAAAAAACGCAAAACGCAACGCAAGGCCAAAAAACAACGCAAATAACGCAAAACGCAAAACGCAATGCGCCCGTCCCTGATCATCATTATAACTAAATTACATTACTTTCCGGAAAACAAAGTTTTATGTTTTTATTTCAGTAATAATAAGTTTCAATGAATTTAAACGGCCATGAACAACAACAACAAACAAACAACTCTTCTTCCATTCATCCTCCTATTGATGACTCCTTTCAACCAAAAAGGTTGACAGCAATTAATGGAAATTCTGATGAATACAATTTGTTTAGAAATTTATCTGCAACAGTATTATATTCATTAAAAAATTTAATTTTTAATTTTAATTTAAGAAATTGGCTGAATTGCAAGAACCCGACAACAGCATTAATATAAACAAATTAAGACGTATCAGTGAATGTGATAAAGAACATTTGGAAGGGAACAATTCTATAATTCATTTACAGGAATCTAAGGTGCTTGTTCTTTATACTGGAGGTATTTAAATATTTTTTAAATTAAAATTAAATTAATAGGAACTATTGGAATGAAAAGTTGCAGTGATGGAGGTTAATTAATTCTATTTAAATAAATTGTAACATTTTAAATATTTAAGTATACGCACCTGAACAGTATTATTTGCCCAAAATTATTCGCAATTTGCCACCCTTAAACGACAAAGAATTTGTTGAACATGTCTATGCAGATTCACAATTAAGGCCTTATGCTCTACCATTAGTGCGAGGAATGAAAAAGAGGGTTGTTTATTGGGTATCTAAAAAATAAATTAAAACTTTAATATATATATTTACCACTAGTTAGTCGAATACGAACCCTTACTTGATTCATCTGATATGACTTTTGATGATTGGACAAGAATTGCAAAGGTTTTTCTTTAATTTATTAAAAGACTGATTTGTCGTTTAAGGACATTAGAAAATCCTATTCTGCTTATGATGGTTTTGTGGTACTTCATGGAACTGATACTTTAGCTTACACTGCCTGCGCCCTTTCTTTTATGATGGAAAACTTGGGAAAGCCTGTTGTATGCTATTTTTCTCTCTCTTTCTTTCTCTTAAACATTTTTATTTTCAGATAATTACAGGAGCACAAGTGAGAGAAATATTTAAATGTTTGGTTGTTTGTTTTTTTGCAATTGGTTATTTAATTGTTTTTTCTCAACAAGTTTGTTTGTTTGTTTTATAGTCATGTTTTTGGTTGTTTTTGTGTTGTTAAATGTTTTATTTAATTTTTAATGTTTTTGACTGTTCATTTCTGTTTGTTTGTTTGTATTTTGTTTTTAAATGTTCGTTTGATGTTTATTCTTTGTTTTTATTAAATATATGTTTGTTTATTTTATCTTCTCTTATTTACCTTTAAATTAGATTCCCGTTGGTGAAGTCAGATCAGATGGACGCGAAAACATGATTGGTGCCTTAATAATTGCAGGAAATGTTGATATACCTGAAGTTTGCGTCCTTTTCAATAATCGCCTTTTTCGTGGAAATCGTTGTACAAAAATAGACATTAAAGGGTTGGAAGCGTTTGACAGTCCAAACATGGCTCCTCTTGCTACTTTAGATATTTCTATTAATGGTTAATTTTTTATTTTTTAATTAAATTATTAAATATTATATAGTAAATTATGAATCAATTTTTCGAAGCAGAGAATTGCGCACTTTTACCGTTCAAGAAACACTCTGTCGTAATGTTGTGGTTCTTCGTATTTTTCCTTCATTATCTATTGAATCAGTTTCTTTTCTTTCTTTTTAATTAGATTTTTAAAAAAGAAATTTCAAAGGTTCGAGCTCTTCTTTGCCCTCCTACTCAAGGTGTAGTTCTTCAAACCTATGGGTCAGGAAATGTACCGGCAGGAAGAACTGATGTCATTGACGAAATTAGAAAAGCTGTAGAGCGTGGATGTCTTGTTGTAAATATTTCTCAATGTCCAAAAGGAATAGTTTTTCCTTCTTATCAAAATGGAAAGGTTCTTTTATTTCTTTTTATTTTTAAATATTTCTTTAAAGATATTAGCAGAGACAGGAGTTATATTTGGATCTGACATGACAATTGAAGCAGCTTTAACTAAATTAGCTTATGTTTTAGCTAAACAAGAATGGAGTTTGGAAACGAAAGCAATGGTAAATTAAAAAACATTTTCTTCAAAACATTTTTTGTTTTAATTTTAGATGTTGCGACGTAATTTAGCAGGTGAATTGACTGTTACTCGTTCGTTTGAACTGCCAAATGAACTTGATATGAGTAAGAGAAATCAAAGATTAATTTAATTAAAAAAATCAAGTCCCAAGATTGGCTAAACATTTACGTATTACTTCTTCTAACGAAACTCAAATGCTTCGAAAAATTCTTTTTCCTCCATTGAGTTGTCATGCAGCTTTTGCTAATGATATTTCTAGTTTAGAGGTTAATTTAATTTTTTCATTTAAATTTTATTAATTTGTTTAGAAGCTTCATCTAAGCGGGGCTGATCTTTCTGGGGGTGATTACAATATGCGAACACCTTTGCATATTGCCGCTGCTGCTGGAAATACACAAGTAGTGGAATATTTGCTTAGAAAGGGTGCATCCGTTCATATCAGGTTTTTTAAAATTAAAAGAAAAATATTTTTTATTTTATTTTAGAGATTCTTCTGATGAGAATGCACTAGTTTGTGCTGTCCATTCTGGAAATCTTGAGGTTATTCGAATGATACGGCAAGCAGGGGGTGAATTGGTACAAGCAAAGCAAAGAATAGGTTTTTTTAACAATTTAATTTATTTAATTATTTTAATTAATTTAAAAAAGGAGTTGAGCTTTGCTTGGCCTCTTTTTCAAACGATTTGATAGCCCTAAAGGCTTGGCATGCAGCTGGGGCTGATTTATCAACTGCAGATTACAGTGGTCGAACAGCCTTACATATTGTTAGCTTTAAAATAAATTTTTTTTATTTCTTTTAAAGTCATCTGCTCGAGGATTTGATCATTTATGTGAATTTTTATGTAATAAAGGGGATGTAGATCCAATGATAAAAGATTTTAATGGAAGAACAGCTTTTGATGAAGCTATAACTGGTTCAGAAGAGGGTAGAGTTGGAGATTTAATTGCACCTAATTTTCAGAATATTCTTGCTCTTTTTAGGCTTATTAATAAACAGAAAATTATTAAAAATAATATTAACAGTAGTAATGTTGAGTTTGATTAATCCGGAAAACTTCAGAGAATTAAGTTTTTCCGAATTAAGTTTTTCCGGAAAACTTTTCAGAGAATTAAGTTTTTCCGGAAAACTTTTCAGAGAATTAAGTTTTTCCGGAAAACTTTTCAGAGAATTAAGTTTTTCCGGAAAACTTTTCAGAAAATTAAGTTTTTCCGGAAAACTTTTCAGAATTAATTTTTTCCTGTGTTGTAGTTTCAAAATACGTGTTTTGATTATTTTTATGTTGTTTTATTTCTTATTTCTGTTGCTCAAACAAACCAACCTTTATATTTTGTCTATTTTTTATTAAACGATTAAACATATAAATTTTGAGAATTATTGCAAATAATAAAAAGTGAAGTTGAATGAATTTAAAAAAATTAAAATCACGGGGGTTGTCAACATTATTCAATGTAAAAAATAAAAGTGAACGAATAAAAAGAGAACAAAAATTATTTAACAAGTTTGGAGATTATATTTTTATTTAAAGGAATTTTTTCTTTAAAACACATTCTCCGAAACTTATTTAAATAAAAATATTGAGTAAACATTAAACCCGAAAAAGATATTATTTACTTAAATAGAATTTTTTGAAGCTTATTTAACTATTTTTAAAAGGAAAAAATAAGCTAGAAAAAAAGAAGAGAGAAAGAATCTAATTAATAGATTTTAATTATTTGTAATTATTTTCAGCTTTTAAAGGAGGTTATCCAAACAGTAAATTTTCTTTTATTACTTTTATTAGTTGAAGTAAATGGAGAAGAGAGTAAAGGAACCATTCTTTTGTAATAAATTACCCAGAGAAGAAGGGTTATCCCAATGACTAATAATTCCATTGTCCAAGCCATTCTTGGACCATATAATGTATAAAGTGTGCTATTAATTAAAATTTAAAAATTAAATTAAAAAAACAATTAACCTCATTAAAATAGGCCCAACCATTCTAGAAATACTTCCAGACATTTGAAAGATTCCTTGCTGTGTCCCTTGTCGTCTAGGTCCAATTATATGAGAAAATAATGTATTCATTGCTATATTAAGTATTGGAAATGCAAATCCTATAAACATTACATAGGAAATGAAATATAGCCAAACATTTACTTGACCAATACTTCGACACCAACTGTTTTAAATTAAAAAAATAAACTTGTTTTTGATTTAAAATAAAGTTGGTAATAAAAATTAAAGTTCAAAATTGTAAAACTTGGATTGTAAAAAATAAAATAAACCTAATCGCAAACTTGCGTTTATTAAAACTTGAATTGTAAAATAAACAAAACTTATAATTGTAAAAAAAGTACAACTTTATCTTTTACAATTCCAAGTTTATTTAATAATACAATGTAGAAAAAAATCTTATTTTAAAGGATTTTTAAACTTACGTAAATTTATTTGTGTTACATCCAACAGGCTCATTTTCAGATGGCAAATTTGAAACCTTATAGGCTAAAAGTTCTGTAAAAAATAAAAAAGTTTTTCTTTTAATGAATAAAAAGTTTACCTTTTTCAGTATAAAGAGGAAGAGGTTCAGTTAGAAAAGGCCATGAAAAAGTAAATAAATGAAAAGCAGCAAGGCCTAATAAAGACAAGATACAACTCAATCGAAAATTTAATCTGTAAAAAGAATATAATTTAATAATTAGAAATAGAGTAAAAACGAACTCAAATTTTGAAGATTTAAAATTGATATAAAAAATATAAATAGCAAATGTTAAACTTCCAACTAATGCTTGTGCAATAGAAATAACTTCAACTGCCTTTTGTTCTGTCCAACCAAACATTGTCATAGAAAATGGACTTCCAATTGTTTCCAAATTTGTTTGGACAAACATTTGAGTAAATCGAGAAAGATAACAAACAAAACATGCAATTAAATCATAAGGTGGAAGTTTTGGTTTTATTGTAGTTAAAGAATTTGTTGAGCCCTTAATTTCAAGTTTAATTAATATTACAACTATTAAAATAAACTTGGATTGTAACTTTTAACTAACAATTGTAAAGTTAAAATAAACTTGGATTGTAACTTTTAACTAACAAATTGTAAAGTTAAAATAAACTTGGATTGTAACTTTTAACTAACAATTGTAAAGTTAAAATAAACTTGGATTGTAACTTTTAACTAACAAATTGTAAAGTTAAAATAAACTTGGATTGTAACTTTTAACTAACAAATTGTAAAGTTAAAATAAACTTGGATTGTAACTTTTAACTAACAAATTGTAAAGTTAAAATAAACTTGGATTGTAACTTTTAACTAACAAATTGTAAAGTTAAAATAAACTTGGATTGTAACTTTTAACTAACAAATTGTAAAGTTAAAATAAACTTGGATTGTAACTTTTAACTAACAAATTGTAAAGTTAAAATAAACTTGGATTGTAACTTTTAACTAACAATTGTAAAGTTAAAATAAACTTGGATTGTAACTTTTAACTAACAAATTGTAAAGTTAAAATAAACTTGGATTGTAACTTTTAACTAACAATTGTAAAGTTAAAATAAACTTGGATTGTAACTTTTAACTAACAAATTGTAAAGTTAAAATAAACTTGGATTGTAACTTTTAACTAACAAATTGTAAAGTTAAAATAAACTTGGATTGTAACTTTTAACTAACAAATTGTAAAGTTAAAATAAACTTGGATTGTAACTTTTAACTAACAATTGTAAAGTTAAAATAAACTTGGATTGTAACTTTTAACAATTGTAAAGTTAAAATAAACTTGGATTGTAACTTTTAACTAACAAATTGTAAAGTTAAAATAAACTTGGATTGTAACTTTTAACTAACAATTGTAAAGTTAAAATAAACTTGGATTGTAACTTTTAACTAACAATTGTAAAGTTAAAATAAACTTGGATTGTAACTTTTAACTAACAAATTGTAAAGTTAAAATAAACTTGGATTGTAACTTTTAACTAACAAATTGTAAAGTTAAAATAAACTTGGATTGTAACTTTTAACTAACAATTGTAAAGTTAAAATAAACTTGGATTGTAACTTTTAACTAACAAATTGTAAAGTTAAAATAAACTTGGATTGTAACTTTTAACTAACAATTGTAAAGTTAAAATAAACTTGGATTGTAACTTTTAACTAACAAATTGTAAAGTTAAAATAAACTTGGATTGTAACTTTTAACTAACAAATTGTAAAGTTAAAATAAACTTGGATTGTAACTTTTAACTAACAAATTGTAAAGTTAAAATAAACTTGGATTGTAACTTTTAACTAACAATTGTAAAGTTAAAATAAACTTGGATTGTAACTTTTAACTAACAAATTGTAAAGTTAAAATAAACTTGGATTGTAACTTTTAACTAACAATTGTAAAGTTAAAATAAACTTGGATTGTAACTTTTAACTAACAAATTGTAAAGTTAAAATAAACTTGGATTGTAACTTTTAACTAACAATTGTAAAGTTAAAATAAACTTGGATTGTAACTTTTAACTAACAAATTGTAAAGTTAAAATAAACTTGGATTGTAACTTTTAACTAACAATTGTAAAGTTAAAATAAACTTGGATTGTAACTTTTAACTAACAAATTGTAAAGTTAAAATAAACTTGGATTGTAACTTTTAACTAACAAATTGTAAAGTTAAAATAAACTTGGATTGTAACTTTTAACTAACAAATTGTAAAGTTAAAATAAACTTGGATTGTAACTTTTAACTAACAAATTGTAAAGTTAAAATAAGCTTGGATTGTAACTTTTAACTAACAAATTGTAAAGTTAAAATAAACTTGGATTGTAACTTTTAACTAACAATTGTAAAGTTAAAATAAACTTGGATTGTAACTTTTAACTAACAAATTGTAAAGTTAAAATAAACTTGGATTGTAACTTTTAACTAACAATTGTAAAGTTAAAATAAACTTGGATTGTAACTTTTAACTAACAAATTGTAAAGTTAAAATAAACTTGGATTGTAACTTTTAACTAACAATTGTAAAGTTAAAATAAACTTGGATTGTAACTTTTAACTAACAAATTGTAAAGTTAAAATAAACTTGGATTGTAACTTTTAACTAACAATTGTAAAGTTAAAATAAACTTGGATTGTAACTTTTAACTAACAAATTGTAAAGTTAAAATAAACTTGGATTGTAACTTTTAACTAACAAATTGTAAAGTTAAAATAAACTTGGATTGTAACTTTTAACTAACAAATTGTAAAGTTAAAAAATAAACTTGGATTGTAACTTTTAACTAACAAATTGTAAAGTTAAAATAAGCTTGGATTGTAACTTTTAACTAACAAATTGTAAAGTTAAAATAAACTTGGATTGTAACTTTTAACTAACAATTGTAAAGTTAAAATAAACTTGGATTGTAACTTTTAACTAACAAATTGTAAAGTTAAAATAAACTTGGATTGTAACTTTTAACTAACAATTGTAAAGTTAAAATAAACTTGGATTGTAACTTTTAACTAACAAATTGTAAAGTTAAAATAAACTTGGATTGTAACTTTTAACTAACAAATTGTAAAGTTAAAATAAACTTGGATTGTAACTTTTAACTAACAAATTGTAAAGTTAAAATAAACTTGGATTGTAACTTTTAACTAACAAATTGTAAAGTTAAAATAAACTTGGATTGTAACTTTTAACTAACAAATTGTAAAGTTAAAATAAACTTGGATTGTAACTTTTAACTAACAAATTGTAAAGTTAAAATAAACTTGGATTGTAACTTTTAACTAACAATTGTAAAGTTAAAATAAACTTGGATTGTAACTTTTAACTAACAAATTGTAAAGTTAAAATAAACTTGGATTGTAACTTTTAACTAACAATTGTAAAGTTAAAATAAACTTGGATTGTAACTTTTAACTAACAATTGTAAAGTTAAAATAAACTTGGATTGTAACTTTTAACTAACAAATTGTAAAGTTAAAATAAACTTGGATTGTAACTTTTAACTAACAATTGTAAAGTTAAAATAAACTTGGATTGTAACTTTTAACTAACAAATTGTAAAGTTAAAATAAACTTGGATTGTAACTTTTAACTAACAAATTGTAAAGTTAAAATAAACTTGGATTGTAACTTTTAACTAACAAATTGTAAAGTTAAAATAAACTTGGATTGTAACTTTTAACTAACAAATTGTAAAGTTAAAATAAACTTGGATTGTAACTTTTAAGTTAAAATAAAATTGTAAAACTAACAATTTTGTAACAATTGTAAAGTTAAAATAACTTGGATTGTAACTTTTAACTAACAAATTGTAAAGTTAAAATAAACTTGGATTGTAACTTTTAACTAACAAATTGTAAAGTTAAAATAAACTTGGATTGTAACTTTTAACTAACAATTGTAAAGTTAAAATAAACTTGGATTGTAACTTTTAACTAACAATTGTAAAGTTAAAATAAACTTGGATTGTAACTTTTAACTAACAATTGTAAAGTTAAAATAAACTTGGATTGTAACTTTTAACTAACAAATTGTAAAGTTAAAATAAACTTGGATTGTAACTTTTAACTAACAAATTGTAAAGTTAAAATAAACTTGGATTGTAACTTTTAACTAACAAATTGTAAAGTTAAAATAAACTTGGATTGTAACTTTTAACTAACAAATTGTAAAGTTAAAATAAACTTGGATTGTAACTTTTAACTAACAATTGTAAAGTTAAAATAAACTTGGATTGTAACTTTTAACTAACAAATTGTAAAGTTAAAATAAACTTGTTGATTGTAACTTTTAACTAACAAATTAAGTTAAAATAAACTTGGATTGTAACTTTTAACTAACAAATTGTAAAGTTAAAATAAACTTGGATTGTAACTTTTAACTAACAAATTGTAAAGTTAAAATAAACTTGGATTGTAACTTTTAACTAACAAATTGTAAAGTTAAAATAAACTTGGATTGTAACTTTTAACTAACAAATTGTAAAGTTAAAATAAACTTGGATTGTAACTTTTAACTAACAATTGTAAAGTTAAAATAAACTTGGATTGTAACTTTTAACTAACAAATTGTAAAGTTAAAATAAACTTGGATTGTAACTTTTAACTAACAATTGTAAAGTTAAAATAAACTTGGATTGTAACTTTTAACTAACAAATTGTAAAGTTAAAATAAACTTGGATTGTAACTTTTAACTAACAATTGTAAAGTTAAAATAAACTTGGATTGTAACTTTTAACTAACAAATTGTAAAGTTAAAATAAACTTGGATTGTAACTTTTAACTAACAAATTGTAAAGTTAAAATAAACTTGGTAACTTTTAAGTAACTTTTAACTAACAAATTGTAAAGTTAAAATAAACTTGGATTGTAACTTTTAACTAACAAATTGTAAAGTTAAAATAAACTTGGATTGTAACTTTTAACTAACAAATTGTAAAGTTAAAATAAACTTGGATTGTAACTTTTAACTAACAATTGTAAAGTTAAAATAAACTTGGATTGTAACTTTTAACTAACAAATTGTAAAGTTAAAATAAACTTGGATTGTAACTTTTAACTAACAATTGTAAAGTTAAAATAAACTTGGATTGTAACTTTTAACTAACAAATTGTAAAGTTAAAATAAACTTGGATTGTAACTTTTAACTAACAATTGTAAAGTTAAAATAAACTTGGATTGTAACTTTTAACTAACAAATTGTAAAGTTAAAATAAACTTGGATTGTAACTTTTAACTAACAATTGTAAAGTTAAAATAAACTTGGATTGTAACTTTTAACTAACAAATTGTAAAGTTAAAATAAACTTGGATTGTTTTTAAACTAACAAATTGTAAAGTTAAAATAAACTTGGATTGTAACTTTTAACTAACAAATTGTAAAGTTAAAATAAACTTGGATTGTAACTTTTAACTAACAAATTGTAAAGTTAAAATAAGCTTGGATTGTAACTTTTAACTAACAAATTGTAAAGTTAAAATAAACTTGGATTGTAACTTTTAACTAACAATTGTAAAGTTAAAATAAACTTGGATTGTAACTTTTAACTAACAAATTGTAAAGTTAAAATAAACTTGGATTGTAACTTTTAACTAACAATTGTAAAGTTAAAATAAACTTGGATTGTAACTTTTAACTAACAAATTGTAAAGTTAAAATAAACTTGGATTGTAACTTTTAACTAACAATTGTAAAGTTAAAATAAACTTGGATTGTAACTTTTAACTAACAAATTGTAAAGTTAAAATAAACTTGGATTGTAACTTTTAACTAACAATTGTAAAGTTAAAATAAACTTGGATTGTAACTTTTAACTAACAAATTGTAAAGTTAAAATAAACTTGGATTGTAACTTTTAACTAACAAATTGTAAAGTTAAAATAAGCTTGGATTGTAACTTTTAACTAACAAATTGTAAAGTTAAAATAAACTTGGATTGTAACTTTTAACTAACAAATTGTAAAGTTAAAATAAACTTGGATTGTAACTTTTAACTAACAAATTGTAAAGTTAAAATAAACTTGGATTGTAACTTTTAACTAACAAATTGTAAAGTTAAAATAAACTTGGATTGTAATTTTTAACTAACAAATTGTAAAAATTACAACATTTTCCTTTTATCTTACCAGGGAATTTCTATTTTATAGTGATTTCGAGTTATTGTAATTTTCTACTCTTAACTTTTAGTATTAAAAAAAAATGCCTGTGTTGTAACATTTTCAGATGATTTTGTGCTTTCCCCATTTTCAATCGCAACAATTTTATTTTTCTCTCCATGAAAAAGACCAGCATAAATTTCCTTGAAAAATAGAAGCAAAATAATACCACCAAAAAGGTTCATAGCACAAGCCAAAAATGCAGGTCCAGTATATAAATTAAAGCGTAACTGCCCAAAGAGGGTTGTACCAGGGTATGAGAATGAAGTAAATAAAAGTTGGAATGCTGGACCACTAGTTGTTCCCAATGCCTGGCCGCAGGTAACAAAAGCTATTGCTCTGGAACGATCTTTGCTAGTAGAAGCAGTTGAAGCATAAGTTCTTAACAAACAAACATTTCCTATAAAATTAATAAAATTAAAGAGTATTTTTAGACATTTATTTTTACCTGAGCCCATTCCAGTCACAAACCTTCCGAATAATAAAATATACAATTTTGGGACTGTTGCAATCTCCAGACTTTATAAATTTAATAAATTAAAAGAGAATATATAATTACCTTAAATAACACAGATTTCCCAGAAGCATAAGTGTCAGACCAACAAAAAGGGGAATCCTAACTTGCTGGATTTTGTTACTCCAATAGCCAAATAAAGGCGCAGAGATTATTTGTCCAACACTGTAAATTGATATAATCCATCCAAACATAGTCTCATTTATTGAGCGGTCAACCTAATAAATAAATAAATAAATAAAGAAGAATATAATAAATAAAAAATAATTAATTTACAATTTGCACATATGGCCACATTGATGAAAAATATAATGAAAATTGAACTGTTCCAACAAAAGAAAGTATACTTGCAATATAAATACTATTCCAATTTGTTTCAGGCATCATAGTAGTATTTGTACTACAACTTTTAAAAGACATTTGTTTGTCAAGTGTTTTTGCTTCACTTTGTTTTTCATTTATTGAATCTTTCATTGAACTTTTAATATAATTTTAAGTTTGAATATTTATTACAATTCTTTACAAAAATTAAACTTTAAAAGTTCGTTATTAAACCTTAAAAAACAAATAGATTGTAAAACATGCATATAAATAAAGTTGAATAATTTTAAAACTTGAATTGTAAAACTTAAGACTAGAATTGTAAAAATAAACGAATTGTAAAACTTAACTAAAACTTATTGTTAAATTCTTTTAAAAGTCAAGTCTAATTAAAACTTGAATTGTAAAATATAAACTCAACAAATTTAAAATATTTACTCGATTGTAAACTTGAATTTAAATTTAAAAAATGAAAGTAAAGATTAAAAGAAAAGAATTAAAGTTAAACATATAATCAAACATAAACTTAAGCAAACAAAGTTTGTGTTAAAAGTTGTTGGCATGATTAAAAATAAGCTGATTAATTTTAAATATGTTCTTTTAATTTTATATATTTATTTATATGCTTATTTATTTAATAATGAACTCCGAACTTTTTTGTTTAAAAATTTCAAATGTTTGCGCTTCTCAATTTTATAATTTCGGTCAAAAAAAAGGTGGGAGGGAAAGGCATTTCTGTCTTCTAGAACAAACATAAAATGACAAAAATACAAAAAAATATTTGAGAAGGGCCAAAGGTTTTTAAGTAAAAATTTTTTAAAAATCAGACGTTCTCTAAAATTTTCTGTAAACACAAATAATTAATAAAGGTCTAAATGAGGACATTTTTTTGAATTATTTTTTATATTTTTTAAATTTAATATTTTCTACTTAATTTATTTTTTATTTAAAAATTAAAAAATGCTTTAAATAATTAAATAAAAATATTTTTTTTAATGATCAAATTTCTTAATAAACTTGTTCAATTTATTTTTGTATGTAAAATGAAAGTGAAAAAAATAAATATTAAAAAAAAAAGAAATAAAAATAACGGAAGTAAAAAATAAGGTTGAGAATCAACTATAAGAATTCTAGGCAATTTTAGGAATATAAATAAAAGTTTAATATTTTTAAAAATTATTTGTTTGTGTTATGTAGTGCAAAGACAAAATAAAATAAAAAAACAAAGATTAATAGATTTGTAAAACTTTGAAAAACATGCGAAATAATACAAACAAAGTTGGAAACAAGTTTTAAAATAATTAAAAAAATTACAATTCAAGTTTTACAATTTTCAAGTTTTAAGTTTTATTTCTTCAAGTTTTACAATTTAAACTTTACTTTTATAAGCTCAAGTTTTAAAACAATAAATTAAACTTAAGAGTATATTATTTTAAGAGCAAATGTTTGTATTTTAAAGGAATTAATAAATATCTATCTAATGTAAGTAATTTAATTTTTTTCCTTTTCAATAAAATCCTCTACTAATTTGTCTCTATTAAGAAATATGGATTAAATAATAAAAATAATAATCGAAAAAGGAAAATTAAAAAAAAAAAATTTTTTCATATTAATCTGTCCAAAAATAGTGTTTAAAATTTCTGGGTATAAGAGAAATTATTTTTAATTGAATTTTTTTTTATTCATTAAAAATTTTATTAACTAATAAAAATAAAATAGAGAGAGAATATAAATAATAATTGTCATAAACTTGTTAATAAATAAACGTACTGGGTGAGAGGATTAATCAAAAATACATAAGTGAGGTCATCTATTAAAGGCAAAAATGTAAAGAATCTTTTTTTATGACGCATTTTGTTTAGGTAATTTTTTTCCGTTAAGTTGTGAATCATTCTTTCTTACTACATAAAGTTTATTTTTTATTATCCTTTGCAAACATATTTGCATAAATTATATAAACAAAAACATTTGTAAGTTTTAAATAAGCAACGAAAATAGTGAAATATAAACCGATAATAAAACTTATAGCTTCTAACATGTTTTAAAAGTTGGAAAAAACAACTTAAAAACAACAATTGTTGTAAAAATAATACATATTGTTAAAACATGTGTAAAACAAGTTTATTTTTAAAACTTTAAAAAACAGGTTGAAAACAAGTTTATTTTTTAAACTTAAAAAAACAAGTTGAAAACAAGTTTATTTTTTAAACTTAAAAAAACAAGTTGAAAACAAGTTTATTTTTTAAACTTTAAATTGTATATTTAAAACATAAATAAATGAAGTTAAGTTTTATATAGCAATTGTATTTTTAATAACGCTTTAAAAAAGGATATTTCTTTTCATTTATCAATTTTTCTCTATAGAATTTAAGCTGTAGAATTTCAAAGTAATTAATTAATTTTTCAATTTTATTTTGTGTGGGTGGGGAAGGATATAGAAATGCAATGTGAGTTTATTTACTCAGAAAGCGAAAAAATTTTATAAAATTTTAAAATGATTTAAATAATTCATATATTGATGATATATTAAAAGTTAGTCTCGGCAGAGAGGAAACTATGTATTTAGAAAAAATACCATAAAATAGTTAGCTATGTAAAAAATTATTTTTACAAAGATGACTATTGTTTGCATTACATTCTAGAAAATAAGATAAAATATTTTATTAAAATAAATATATGTAAATTTACATATATTTAATGTAACATGTATTACATACATATATTATATTTTTTAAAGGTTTAAAAAATTAAACAAATTTTTTGCCTGTGTTCTAAGCGTGAAAAAATAAAGTTTTATTAATGTGAAATAAACACAAAAAGATGAGAGAACAAATATTAAAAAAAATAAACTTAAAAAAGGTTGGTAAATTTGTTGTAAAAAAATAGGTTAAAAATCGAATAAATTGAAAACATGTTTTTGTAATTTAAAGTTATGCGGAATAAGTTGTAAACCATTAAAAAAACAATTGTAAATTAAGGCAAAACAAGTTTAATTTTGTAAAATTGTAATTTTTGTTAAAAAAGTTGTATTTGTAATAAACTTAAAAATTAATTGAAATTGTAAAACTTTAAAACTTTATTTTGTAAAAAAAGTTGGTTTATTCGATTTACTATAAAAACAAGTGTTTTATTCCAACTTTTCATTCAATCTACTACACAAATTGTTTTTAGTCTCAGTTTTTTCTACAATGCAAAGACAAAGCCGTAAGGAAGCCAATGGACAGAATGATCAACAGATTCCCTATTTCTGTGCTCGTCGACCTCGTGTTCATCGAAAGCAGTCACTTCGACGTATTAATTACAAGAAGTGAGTTAATTTAAAATTAATAATTGTTAAAAAACAAAAAAGTTTAGAAGTGCAGCGGCTCGATCTGATGATATTCCTGGCCTTCCAGATACTGAAGAATTTTTCAAAAATGAGGATAGACCAAAAATTGTGGACAAGAGCTTCATCAATAGGGAAATGTTAGTGTGTCTTTTAATAATAATTAATTTAATCTAATTTTAGCAATCCTTATGTTGATTCTGAAACTGGATTGTTTCCACAATTGCCATCTCATAAGGATTCTTCTTCGTATTCCTCAAAAGCAACCAAAAGTCCAACAGCTAAACAAAAGGCGAAACAGAAGAGAAACAAATCTGCTTCTCCTATAGTTGCTTCTTCTTCTACAACAATTACTGTGTTTACCCCTGCGCAGCCTATTATTAAAGAACAACCAGTTGAGGGAATATTACAACATGCTAAACATTGTTGTAAAAATAAACATCGTTCTGCATCGCCAGCGTTGGGTAAATATAACAAAATTAGACAACAACTTAAAGTGGCCGTTCTCAACAGAAATGAAGTTAAAGGAATTGGGAGTAGAAAGGCTGCTTCGGAAGAATCAACTGAAAGTAGTAATGCAGCAGATGATGAGGATGATGAAGAAGATGAAGAATTGAGAAGTCCGTATTCTTCAATATCGAGGTTTTTTTTTCTTTTAAAAAGTCAAAAGAAATTTATTTTTTAATTTTGAAGTATGTCAACAGAGGTAAATGCTTGTGATAAAGATGAAGACGGCTTTGATTGTTGTGTTCAGCTTTGGAATATTATCGTAAAAATTGTAAGGTTGATGTTTGAGGCAGGCAACTACGTTTTGGATCATAAAGTTTTTTTTCTTTTTTTTTAATTTCTTTTTTTTTTAAAGTTGTTGTTCTATCCCTTAGCTCTCATTTTCCTCTACCTTTGCCTTGGAGTTTTGCATTCAATTTTTGCTTCAATATTAGCAAGCTTTGCTGGTTGGGTATGGCCTCCATTACACTTTTTGTTGAGCACTACTGCAGGTTTTGTTTGGCGTCTTGCCGATTGGTTGTCTTGGGTGGATGAACTTGGACGGTTTGAATAAATAAAAAACGTTTTAATTAAAACTTTGTTCTTTCAGCAGTTTAATCTGTGACATGGCAGCCAGTTATTGTCGTCGTTATCGTCTTCTATGTGACCGTCAATGTTCGTTTGTTGATCGGGCTGTAGAACATTCTCATGGTTATAGGACTTTCTAAAGGAAAAATAAATAAATTAATTAATTAAATATTCTTTTTTGTGTATATATCTATCTATTTATTTATTGTATTATCATAATTTTGCCAGTCTATAACAGGCAGTGTTTATTAATTCGCTCCCTTCGATTTTTGCCATATCCTCCACTTGTCTATTAATTTAATTAATAAAAATTAAAAAAAAAGTTTTTTTTAGAAGAAACAAATGTGTAGGAAACTTAAACTGGCCAAGAGTTGACACAATAATTGGTTGAGAGTCACCAAATTACAGAATAAAGAGGAGATTAAATCCTTTTAAAAATAATTAATTAATTAATTTTTATTTCTTTTAGTTTTATAAACAAAAATGTTAATTTTTCTTTTTTCTTTAAATATTCTTTTAATTAATGCTTCAATAAATTTATTAATTATGGCCCCAAATAAATATCAAAGTCATTTTTCTTTTCATAAAAAACTTGCCCTGTTGTTGATGGAAACTGAATGGGTTGAGAAAGTTGTAAGAAATAAAGTTTTATTTTTCAATTAAAAAACCTTTTTTTCAAACAAACCAGAATGTTCTCTTACCTTTTTTAAATCCATATGATAAACAATTACAAAGAATTGCACAACATTCTTCAAAACTACAACTTTATTATTACAATTATAACACTGAAGGAGAAAGAATTAATTTTACAAACCAGCCAGTTCATAACAGAAATGAAGTTTCACAAAATACATTTTTACAATTACAATTGCCTGTTTGTTTCCAACTTTGTTTGGAAGGATTAACAACAATGTTTAGAACACAAAGAGAACAACAACCTCAAAGTTCTTCAAAAATAAAGCCTATAAAAACAGCCTATGAACGCATTTTCTTTGGTAAACAATGTTTTTGTAATTAATAAAACTTTGTTAAATTATAATAAAATTGTGGTATTGAGCAATTCCTCTTAGAATAAATTTTAAATAATTTTAGATATGGCAAAGAATCAAAATTGGATTCATTTAATGCAATCACAACATTTTCAATTGGGAATTGCAGAGCTTTACGATCCGATTGCATTTTATATTTTTCGGCTGATAGGAATCCCACATATTGTAGCAACTTCAAATATGCCGCTTCAATCTATCTATTATTATTATTTGGGTTATTTACAAAAAATTATTGAGAAAGGAGATATACCAGGTAAATAAAACTAATTTGTAAAAATAAAATAAACTTAATTTACAATTGTGAAAATAAAATAAACTTAATTTACAATTGTGAAAATAAAAGAAACTTAATTTACAATTGTGAAAATAAAATAAACTTAATTTACAATTGTGAAAATAAAAGAAACTTAATTTACAAATTGTAAAAACAAAATAAACTTAATTTACAATTGTGAAAATAAAAGAAACTTAATTTACAATTGTGAAAATAAAATAAACTTAATTTACAATTGTGAAAATAAAAGAAACTTAATTTACAAATTGTAAAAACAAAATAAACTTAATTTACAAATTGTAAAAACAAAATAAACTTAATTTACAATTGTGAAAATAAAATAAACTTAATTTACAATTGTGAAAATAAAAGAAACTTAATTTACAATTGTGAAAATAAAATAAACTTAATTTACAATTGTGAAAATAAAATAAACTTAATTTACAAATTGTAAAACATATTTAATTTAGAAATTAGTTCAAAAAAATGTAATCCAAATTTTTCTAACACTTTTGAAACAAACCATTGTACTCATATTTGTAATGGTATTAAAATGTTTAAAAAATATGTATGTTCGTTTAACCTTTCTTAATTTTTTTAATATAAAGGACGATAATTTTGAACAAATATTTCAACATTATAATAAAACACCAGAAAAGTTTGAACAAATCTTCAAAGAGAAAATACATTTAATTTTTGTAAATCATCAAACATTTCTTGATTTCGATATGCCAGAAGACTATCCGGAAAGAGTTATTAATATCGGGGGAATTGCAATTTCTGAAGAAGATCAAGAATTAGATTATATAGTTGAAAATATCTTTTTATTTAAAAAATATTAAATTAAGGAACAAGAAGCAATAGAAAGGACAAAAGATAAATATGGTCTAATTTATCTTTGTTTTGGTACAATAATTGATATTGGTCTCTATATTAATGACAGAGGAATATTTAATTTAATGAACACATTTTACTCATTAAATCAAAGTATTGAAGTTCTTTTTGCTAGTAAATGGACTGATTATATGGTAAATAAATTTTTAAAAATATGTAACCGGAAACATTTAAATATTTTAAGTTTTCCGGAAATATTTAAATATTTAGAGTTTTTCCGGAAATATTAAATATTTAAAGTTTTTCCGGAAACATTTAAATATTTTGTTTTTCCGGAAACATTTAAAATATTTAAAATTTTTCCGGAAACATTTAAATATTTAAAGTTTTTCCGGAAACATTAAATATTTAAAGTTTTTCCGGAAACATTTAAATATTTTGTTTTTCCAGAAACATTTAAAATATTTAAAGTTTCCGGAAAAACTTATTTTTTAGATAGATTTAGTAAATAAACAATTTAATGGACTTGAAAATGTACGTATCAAACAAGGGATGAATCAACAAGCAATCCTAGGTAAACTTAATTAAGTTTTGTCTAAATATTACATACATATTATTTTTCAAGCTCAAGAAGAAACAAAAATATTTATTTCACATTGTGGAATAAATAGTGTATTAGAATCAATTAAAAATGGAGTTATTTTAATTTGTGTGCCATTTATTGCTGATCAATTTTATAATTCTGAAGCATTAGCTAAAAAAGGGGTTGCTATTGTTTTATATAAAGATAACGATTTTGCTGATTTGGGAGACAAAATAAATAAAGTTGCTAATGATGAAAGGTCTCTTTGTTTTACACAAATTTTTATAACATTTCTTTTTAGTTATTTAAATAAAGTTAAAGAATTGCAAGCTGAATTTATGCATTCTGACCCTAAAAATACATTTTTGAGAAAAATGGAAGAAGTAGCTTGGGCTATTGAAAATGGTCAAATTTAAAAGAAAAGATCAATTTAATTAATTTATTATTTTATTTAAGTTTTTTTAACTTAAAGGTTAACTTTACTACAGCATTTCTATTCTTTTAAATTAACTCTATATTCTTTTTTTTGCTTAACTAGTTCAAAAAACATAAAAACAAAAAACATGTTCCCTACGCACTATAAGTAGTGCGTAGGGAACAAAGAAATTTTTTATTATTATTTATTTAATTTTTGCCTTTTTTATAGCTTCCTTCTTAAAAATAACACACAAAAAAAAATAAAATAAATCATAATCAATCCAATATTTAGTTAAAAATGATTCATTAAGTATTTCTATACCAACGAGTATTTAAAGTCATTTTGTTTATTTAAATAAATTTATTTATAAGTAAAATTGTAAAATGCTTAAAAGATATATTCAACCAACAAAATCATTATTTTTAACAGTTCTACTAATTTCCTCAATAAATTTTAATGTAAATTCGATCCAAGTTATTTCACATATATTCTATAATATTAAAGGAAGATTGGAATGTATTACATATATTCCCTCTAAAAATGCTTCAATTCCTTTAAAAGTACAAATTACACCTATTGCTAATGTTCAAATACAGCTTTGGGAAGAAGATGGTAGGATGTTCCCTACGCACTACTTGTAGTGCGTAGGGAACAAGTATTTTTAATTTAATAAAGTCAGTCTTTTACCAAATGGAAAAGAATATTTACTTACTTTTAACATTTTTCAGCAAAAATTAAACTCCCATTCGGCCTAATTTTGGATAGAGACGACTTTTTAGGAGATACAATATCTCAAAATGATGGAAAGTTTCATTTGACAGCAAAGGCAGCTTCCGAATCTTTTGGGTTTGGAGAATTAGAACCTTATCTAATTATTAAACATAAATGTACGGGAAATTTACAAAACGAATTAAGGGAAAAGGTAAAATTTTAAAAAATAAAAAAATAAAAGTAGTCAAATTTTAAGTGTTGGTTGATCAGCCGGTATGACTTGTCTTCTCTCCCAGCAGAAAAATTAACTTTGGGAATATGTCTAGGAGCAGGTAGTAGATTGAAAACAGAAAAAATATGTTAAATATTAAAAATATATTTTTTTAAAAAACACAAAAAGGTAAAATGGTCACAAACTTATTTAATAAAAATACTCATTTTTCATGGTTGTTTAGACTCTGACTAATTAAAATTAGAAAAAAAAATTAATAAAAAAATGCCCTAAGAATTTTAAAATTCGATTTTTTATTTTCTATTTTAAGGAATTTTTTATTTTATATTTATTTAGCTGCAGAAAAAAAAATTTAAAGCGTTAGAATAAAATTTCGCAATTTAAAAAAAAATTGCGTAAATGAGAGAAACAATTAAACCGCTGTTTAATTAAAACATTAAAAAATAGAATTAAATCTTTTAATATTTCTCTATACATTTGATTATTAATTATGTAGAAAACTAAGCATCAGGAAAAATACATTAACGGAAAGTTTTAAGTTTATTTTTGTAATTCAAGTTTAATTTTGTATTTTTGTAATTCAAGTTTATTTTTGTATTTTTGTAATTCAAGTTTAATTATTTGCTTACTCATTTTTCACAAACTTATGTTTCAAAATACAATTAAGTTTAATAAAATGGCTCTTTATAATACAATTGTATTATTTCTCTTATTTTTACAATTACAAAAGTGTCTTTGTACAATAGAAAATAAACCTGCAGAACACAAAACTAATGATAAAAAACTTGAAGAAAATGGAAAAAAAGTTGAGAAAAAAGAACAACATTCAGATCACCAAGTTTATAAATTATTTAGAGAATGTACAGTTAAGGAAAGAGTAAAACAAGGTGAAAAAGCATCAAGTTTGCATACAATTGAAGCATATTCAAGAATGAGACAAATTGATAGAGCCTTATTTTTTGTAAGTTTCTTTTTTATTTTAGAGGATTTAAAAACTTTAATTTTTTTTTTCAGAGTATATCCAACAATGTTTATATTGGAAGGAAATCGTTAGCCAATAAATGTGTTGAGGATAAACATGCAAAAACAGTTTATACAAAATTTATTGCTGAAACAAAGTGTAAAAAAGATGGAAATAAAGGAATTACACATTTTACATATAAAATAAAAAAAGGAAATAAATATAAAGAATTTATATTGAGTTTACAAGAAAATAGTGACGGAAAATGTGTGAGAAGTCATTTTGTAAGGGATGAAAAGGCACACCATTTTGAATTGTAAAATTTTTAATTTTTATTTATTTTTAAAAAAATAATTTTCTAGTTTTGAATGTAAAGAAGAACAACATTGTGGACAAGTTAAAATGGTACTAGTTGAAAGAGATGGTAAACATAATGGAATTAGAAATATTTTTTATTCAAAGTCTGAGCATAGCTTTAAATGTTTAGAAGGGAATAAATGTGGTAAAAGACATTTATTGAAAGGAGGTAAGAATTTTTGTAAAATCAGAATTTTTGTAAAATCAGAATTTTTGTAAAATCAGAATTTTTGTAAAATCAGAATTTTTGTAAAATCAGAATTTTGTAAAATCAGAATTTTTGTCAAATCAGAATTTGTTTAATTAAATAAAACTTATATTTTTGTATTTTTACAGTCTTTCCATCCTTAAAAGATGAAGCAGGCGTTAAACTTAAGCGCAATAAATTGTTTCAAGAGTGTGCAGTAAAACGAGGAAACAATATTGAAACACTAGTAAAATATGTAGAATTAAGTAAAGAAGAAATTCTTTTTTTTGTAAGCTTAAAAAATATTTAAATTTTTAATTTTTTAAAATATTTTTTTTTAATATTTTTAAGAGTAAAGGAGAGCATGTTTATTATTCTCAACAAAACAACGTCAAAGAAAATTGTGAAAAAGATAAAGCTGCTCAAATGAAAGTTCCTATTGACCACATTGAACTTTTACTGCAAAATGGAAATATTAAATGGAAAAATTACAAAGATTTTAATTCAAATAAAAAATTAATAGGTGTTTTAATTAAACCAAACAAACATGTTAATAATAAGCATTGTTCATTATATGCCAATAATCATTTTTATCAAATATTTTTGTGCCAAAAGGTAAAGAAATACTTTTTTAATTAAAATAGAAGAGGGGGAGAGATATTCTATTTAAATAAATAATTAAATTTAGCAAATATGCGGTTCACAAAAATTATATTTAATGAGAAAAAAGGTGTCAGGAAATGATAAATTAATAAAAATGGATGAAGGAGAAAGGGTACATTTGGAACATATTTTTGTTGCTGATCTTCATCATAGTGAAAGTAAAGTAATTGAAGAAATAATTAAAAAATGTCAAGGAACAGAACATATTATTGAGGGAGGTAGTTTATTTGTTTGTAACAGTTTATGTTTTTGTTTTAGTTTCTTATCCTGTTCCAAATGTTCCCCAACATTCAAATAATATTCCACAACATCCTCCTAATAATAAAAATAATAAACAAAACTCTAATGATAGGGAAAAACATCCAAATGAACATAACAATAAAGTTGATGAAAGAAAGGGACGTGTTGGAAGTTCACATCAAAAAGAGGGAGAAAAACATGAAGAAACACAAAAACATTCTAATGACAAATCAAAACATGATGAACATAATAAACAAAAAGATGAACAAAACAAACATAATAATAAAGTTGATAAAAGAAAGGGACGTGTTGGAAGTTCACATCAGAAAGGAGAAAAACATGAAGAAACACAAAAACATTCTAACGATAAATCAAAACAACATAATGAACAAATAAATCAACATAATGATAAATCTAATGTTCAGGAACATAGTCATCAAAAGGAGAAACCTGTTGATAATAATAAAAAAGAAGAAAAAAATAATGAAGGTATTAATATTGAGGGAATATTAAAAAGTGAAGCAGGTTAGTTTGAAGAAGCAAAACTGCAGTAATTTTTTTTAGAAACAAGTGTAAATAAAATTAATAATTTATTTTTTGTAGGGAAGGTAATTAAACAGCAACTGAGTGGAGGCAAACCAGCACCTATTTAAATTGAAGGACTTTTACTAAAATAAAAACATTTGAATTTTAATATATTAAATTCCTGGGATTTTTATTTTTCCAAATAATTCTGAAATTTTATAAATTAAAGAATTATTAAATATACATATATTTACGTAAAAATAAATTTTATTTTTTCACGCATTTTACGAAAAAATATTTTTTATTTCAATTATTTTTTTTAATTAAAAAAAAGCAAAATAAACAACAGCTGATTTTTTGTCTAATAAAATAAGGAACATGGAAAATTCAACAATTTATTAAATGTCAGTTGTTTTGTTCTTTTTAAATGTAATTTAATATCTAAACAAATATATTTGTTTTTATTAGGTTTTTAATTTTAAAAACTTGAAAAATAATTTTATTTGTTTCAAATATTCATTTTGCTTTAAAACACAAAACTTTATTATATTTATTTTGTACAAGGAAAATACAAAATTTAATAAACTCTTGAAATACAAAATAAACTTGAAAATACAAAAATAAACTTGAAAATACAAAAAATAAACTTGAAAATACAAAAATAAACTTGGAATACAAAAATAAACGAAATACAAAAATAAACTTGAAAATACAAAAATAAACTTGGAATACAAAAATAAACTTGAAATACAAAAATAAACTTGAAAATACAAAAATAAACTTGAAATACAAAAAATAAACTTGAAAATACAAAAATAAACTTGAAAATATAACAAATAAACTTGAAAATACAAAAATAAACTTTAAAATACAAAAATAGATTTTAAAATACCCAATAATATTATAAACATGTCAACAAGACAAAGGCACAGTACGGGAAGTCTAAACAATGAAAGTTTATTAATTAACGTAAAACCACCAAAGAAGGGAATTCTAAAAAGAAGACCGCATACATTTCATGTAAGATTTTTGTTTATTTAACTTTAAATTTTTAACAGAATATTTCTGATTTTTTCAGAGTAAAATAATTTAATAAATTTAGCAAACAAGACCAAAGACATCAATTGGTTTAATACCTTTACTTTTAAAACCAATAGAAAAAAAGAATAAAATCGTGTCTGAAGAAGAACAAAAAGAAGAAAAAATAGAAAATAAAGAAGAAACTTATTTGAATATAAAAATGTCTGAAAATGAGGTAAATCAACAAATTGTACAAAAAATACCCCAACGGGTTGAATTCTCTGAAAAAAATGCTGGTAAGAAAATTGAATAGAAATTTTAAATTTTAAAAATTAAATTAAAGTTTTCGGCGATACAACAGACACTGAAGGTTTAAACAATAGCAAAGAGAATGATACAGATGTTGATATAAACAAAAAAGGAGAAGAAACGTTTGAAAAACAAAAAAGAGAGAAAAGAAAAGAAAGGAAAAAACCACCGGAAGCTATTGTTTCTCCCTTAATACGGTTACTTGGAAGCAGCCTGACTAGTCGCGAAGTTTGTTGCGAAATAGTATATATTATAGATAAAAAGAAAAAGCAAATAATAACTCGCGACTAGTTTCAGCTTAAAACTTTAAATTATATATTCTTATTTAGACAACAACAAATAAAGGAAACAACATTCCCTCCTCCCTTATTAGAACAACCAACAACATCTTCTACTAAAAAAGAGTCAAATAGAGCAGAAGAAGATGAAGGAATTGACCCTTTTGTTGTCGCTCAAATTATAGGGAAATGGTGGTGTCCAGAAGACAGGTTATTATACGCAGAATTATTTATTATCATTTTGTAGTTCACATGAAGGTCCTGAACAGAAAGAAGAGCTGCAGTCTTATGCAGAAAATGAAGCAATTAAAAAAGAGCTAAGGTTTGTTTAACTATAAAAATACGTAAAAAAACTTTTAAATTCCAGACGTGCCCAATTTGCCTGTAAAGAGAAGGAACGTAATCTGAGCCAATTACGTGACAGACTTTCTGAAATTGAAACAATTGTTTCTTCTGGAAGAAGTGCTCAACTTGCTCATTGTGCACAATTAAGTCAACGGTTAGCAGAAAGAGAGATTGAATTTACTACAGAAATGGATGGACTTATAGCAACTCATGAGCATCGAATTCGACAATTAGTACAGGAAATTGTGGATTTAAGAGCTGAATTGGCTAGAAAAGAAAAGTTTGTTTATTCTTTAAAGGAGAAAAATATTTTTATTTTAAGGACAATTTTGGCTTTTGAACAAATTACCCGTCAAGACCAAACCACACAGACAGACAATATAATCATTACAGAAGAAAAGGCTCCATTCAACAATGAAATTGAAGGTAAAGAGACAAAAATTGAAAATAAGATTGAAGTAAGCAGATCGCCAACAACAGATTCTGTTAAATCTGTAGCACAGCCCATTCAAACTAATACAGCTTCAGTTGTACAAATTGGTGCTGAAGTGGTCGCTACTTTAGAGGTAATTATAAAAACTTTAAACTTTTGTAAAAGAGTGGTTACTTTCCGGTTTTCTTATTGATAGAATACTATTTCGCGATTAGTTGACCGCGACTAAACGGACCACTTTATTTTTGTGTTTCTTTAAAACTTTGTAATTGTTTTATATTTGCGTTTTACTATTTCTCTTTATTTTCCAGGCATATCGTAATGAAGCAGCGGTGTGGAGGACTCGCTGTGCCAATTTAGAATTAATTATGCAAGATTTACTTTTACGTGAAGGTGCAAGAAGAGCCTCTGAAAATGGATTAACAACAACTGCTATTGGAAGTGCTTTATTTATTAATGTAGAAGGAGGGGAACAAATTGAAAAAGTTGAAGAAGAAGAGAACGAAAATAATGAAGAAAAAGGTTTAAAAACTTCACGTAATGGCAACAACCTGTTAAAAAGACAAAAAAGTTCTCCAGTCGTTGAGTGTCAATTATCCGGTTGTGTAGAAAAAAAGAAGAAAATGATTGAACAAAATAATAAATTAACAGAAAATTTAAATAAATTAAATGAAGAATTTAATGAATTGAATAAAAATAAAAAAGAAGAAGAAAATAAATTGAAGCAAATTGAATTAAATGCAGAAAAAATGGCTAGAGAACATGAGGAATTGGCTGAATTAGCTGAAAAGAGAGGAAATGATGCTAAAGCTGTTAAATTAACTCTTCAACAAGTTCAGGTTTTTTTTTTTAATTTAATTCTTTTTTTAAATTAAAAAGTATAGTCAGAAAGGGACACTTTAACGCAAGCAATCGCTTACTTAGAAAGAAGATGTTATGCATTAGAACAATTGGGGTTAGAGCATGGAATTGTTTTGGTAAATGAGCCAAATTTGTCTGAAGGCATATTGAAGAGCTTAACTAGACAAGAACTTGAATTTAATGTGAGACAATCGAAGGATACTCAAACGGCTTTAACAGTTGACGATTTGGGTATTAATGAAAGAACTATGGATGAATTACAAATTCGAATAAGAGTAAGAATTTTTATTTTATAGGGAATATAAGGACAAAAATAAAACAAATCTAATTGTAGGACATTTCTAGTACATATTTAAAGGTAATGCAAAGCACTTTTGCTGAAGATAAGGCAAATATGAAAGAACAATTGGGCGACATTGAAAGAATTCTCAAGCTAAAAACAGAATTAACTAATACCCTTGTAAATCAATTAGACGAATCTGCAAAGAGAGCAAAGATTGAAGACGATCGTAATCAAAATGAAAGGGACCTTTTTAAGAGAAGGTAATGAGAGTTAAAGAAAATTAATTTTTGTTTAAAATTTTAGAGTAGAAGAATTGGGCAGAATTGCTGAGAGAGTGCCCATACTTGAGTCTGAGATTGAAAAAGCATTGATTGTAAGTATATTTTGTTTGATAAGTTTTTAACTTTATTTTTATTAAAAAAAGGAGAAAAGCAGATGTGAACTTTGTTTAAGAGATGTGAAAGAACAATTGAATGACAATCTAGAAAAATCATTGGAAAATTCTTTGAAGAGAGAAAAGGCTCAAGAACGTTATTGGGCTGAAAGAATAGATGCTGTTAATCGTAAAAATAAAGAAATCTCAGTAAGTCCTTTTTTAAGAAATTTAAAAAGAGATTATTTTTTAAAGGCTCAATTAGAGAATGAAAGGTACAGAGCAGCGGATGAAAGGCTTAAATGGGCATTGGAAAAGGCAGATTTGGAGAAGCGTTTAACTTCTGCCATTGAACATGTTGAACAGTTGTTTTCAAAGGCTTAATTAATTTTTATTCTTTTTTTTACGTCCTTTATTTATAGTTGAATTGCCCCCGTAGAGACGTCCAATGTGAAGTTCGTCCTAGGACAAGTAATAAATATGTTTTCTGCCGGCCTAATCAAAGGGACAAACAAGTGGACAATTCCGATTTGAGAGATGAACAATTGGAACAACTTGTGGATGAGAGGATGGCTGAATTAGCAGCTGAACTTATTGAAAAGGTTTTTTAATCTTTTCCCTGAGTGGATTAAAAAATTAATTTTAAGCAACAACAACGGCGTAAAACAATAAATAAACTTGCAACAACTCCAAGTACAGGCGTTGTTAGTACCCCAGATTTTCTAACAATATCCTTTCAACGAAAAGGAAGACTTGTTGAATTTGGAGGTTCAATTCCTTTAGATAAACTACAAGATGGTGACAGCAATAAACTTCCTTTTGCTTCAAAAAATTCTATTTCAATGGCCTCTTTACCTACAAACTTGGGCTATTGTGAAGATAAAAAAGGTTTTATGTCTAAATCGTGTGAACAGTTGGTGGAAAGGGAAGAAGAGAAAGAATCAGACGAGGAAGAAGACTTTTCAAAGTTGAAGGTTTTTTTCTAAATTGAGAGATGAAAATTTGTGTTTTTTAGGTACCTAGACATCTCTCCCTTCCTTACAATCGTTTGGCAGGGTCGACAAAATCTATACTTGTTGTTAGATCATATTCTGCTCCTAGAAGACAAGAGAACGATGATCGTAGCAGAAAACAACTTTCTGAAGAACAGATTGAAGAACAGGTTTTTTTTATTCTAAATATTTTGAATAAGAAGGAGGGTTTTCTGTTATTTCATAACACCAAAAAACCCTTCCTTTATATTCCATTAAGCAGAAATTAAAATAGAATATATTCTTGTCTCCACAAAAGGTTCCCTATTTAATTTTAAAAAAGGTTCTAATGTTTAATCTATTCATTTAAATTTTATTTAGTCACAATTTGGAGTCGCCAATAAATTAAGAGAACGTGTCAAACTTTTGTATGAAAAAGCTGGTTATAAAGAAGAATTATTTGACCAATTAGATTCTTGGCTTCAAGCATTAGCTAAAAACGAGAAGCACTGTTTTGACCTTAAAAATCAAAACTTTGCCCTTAGACGAACAAATTATGAAATAAAAGGAAAACTAAAAGATGCAGAATTGGAACTTTGGATTTACAGAACAGAGCCTAGAAGGGAAGCTTTAATTCAAAATTCCTTAATAAATAAAGGAAAATGGAAAAGAAGTTGTAGTGCTGAACAGATTGGAGGATTTAATGGCGGTTCTCCGTTGCTTCGTGCACAACAATTGAGAAGGTGGAAGGAAGTTGCTGGAACTTGCTTTAGAGAGGTTTGAGAATAATAAATAAAATTAATATTTGTTCGTTACTTTTAAAGGTTAATAGACTGCGTAAAAGGTTAAATAAAGTAGAAAATGATCGTCTTTCACAAATTGGCCAATTGTCTATTTTACGGGGTGAATTTGCCTTGGCTAAATGTCAAGCTATTCATTCTGCTGCTTTTGCTAAATTTGCTGAAGAAGAAAGGAAGGGAAGAAATTCAACTGAAAAATGGGTTGATAGAAATGATGACAAATGGAAAAGTGTGCCTGAACTGGTTGAAAAAGAGGATTTAAAATTAGAAAAGGAGGAGACTTTTGGCAGTTTAAGAATAAAGAAAAGAAGAAAAGCTATTGATGAAAGAGATCGTTCTATAGTTAGTGAAGCTTTGAGAAGACAATTTACAACACTTAGAGAAGATAGGGACAGAAAAGTAGATGAACATGAGAGAATTCTGGAAGAGGTTTTTTGACATTATTTTTATTTTTTTAAATTTATATTTTTAGCTAAAAAATGAACAAAATAAAGTCTTTAAAATGACAGAAAAACTCAAGCAAATTAATGCTGAATGTGGATTATTAAGACGGGAGAATTCTATGTATGAACAAAAATGTGTGGAAATGGATAGAGACAGACAACAGATGTATTTAGTTATGTTTAGGAAAGGACAACAAGCTGCTAATCAAAAGGTTTTTTTGTTAAATATTAATGAAATATATTCCCCTTAAATGAATAAAAATGTAGAGAAAAAATAATAATTTTGGAAAGGGGTGAGAGGGGAGAAAAGAGGAACAGCCTTTTTTGGATTGCGGACTGTTGCTGTTTAGATTAAATGCAGCCCGATCTCCTTGTTTAAAGAAATTTAATTTAAAATAGAAAGTTTTCAGTTAGAAGAAGAAAAAATGGATGAGAAAACAGAATTACAAGTTGTACTAAACTTTTTACATGATGCTTTCTTTTTTTATCTTCTTAGCAAAGGAAGTGCAAGAGAACATTTACAGGTATGAAATTTAATTTAATTAAGGATTGAAAATTTCTGTACCTTTAGGCAATCATGACAATGTTAAATTTTACAGCAGAGCAAAAGGATAGGATTTATAAACAACGTGGAAAATCGTTGCAACCATAATAATTGAAAATAAACAATAAATTTTAATATAAAAGGAAGCCATTTTCGGATTCCTAGTTTAATGTTTCATTCATTTGTTATTTTGTATTTTTGTAAAACAAAATGGAGTTTTTTTACTCTAGCTGTATAACCATTGAATAATACACTATTTCTTCTTTACTTTTCTTTCTCTTGCGTTTAAAACCAAATAATCGCGAATCAAGCAGATTAGTCGCGAGGGAGATAGTTTTCCTTTCTAATTTTATTTTTTTAAATTTTCTTTCAGATTTAAATTTAAAATAATTAAATATCCAAGCAATGTGTAAATAATGAACAAATCAATTATTTTCAATCCAAATAATCATGATCTCCACTGTTTTTTAGTGACTAAAATATCTGCCTGGAAGGGAAAGTATGTTTTAATTTTTATTTTTCCCTTTATATTATTGTTTTCAGATACAAGAGGATATTTTCTGTAGGGAATTTGGCAATCACTACATACAATCCTCAAACTTTGGAAATTACGAATCAGGTATTTTCTTATATTTTTTTTTAAATTTAGATTTTATTTAAGTGGCTTTACGAAGATTTCTTTTCAATTAATGTTATTAATGAACGCCCCAGACATTCCAGTGCTGACTCCAGTGCTAATACTCGGCATGAAGAGCACTTTAGTATTCAGGTTGGGATTTTATCTATCTTTCAATTTCATTTTTCAAAAAATTAAGGTTAGAAAGAAAGGAGGAAAGTCCGATTCTATGCGTTTTTCAAGCGAATTTGCACGTGAGATTGTCACAGAAACTTTGCGTTTTCAAAATAGATTTGCTTCTGATAGAGCTGAACAAAGACCGGTATTTTATTTTTATTAAAAATTTTTTTATTAACTTTTTTTGGGTCAACTTGAAAATAGAAGAGGAAAATTTTTTCTTTAAATAAATGAAAACACGTCATTTGAACGCACATAAACCTCGAATAAGTATTTTTAGTTTAGTAATAGAATAAATAACATTTTGTCCCAAAATTTGTGCTATAAAAGTTATCAAAAATGATAATAAAAATTTAAAAATAATACAGGGATTTTTTGAAGATTTTGCAATAAAAATTTTTGGAAGAAAAGTTGACCTAAAATATTATTCAAATAGCAAAAAATGTTACTTTAATATAAAGAGATTTGCTTGTCGAAAAGTTGGATGGTCTGAGAAATCTTTAAATTACATTTTGGAAGTTTCTGCTTGCTCTTTAAACCAATTAGAAGCGGATACAAGTGTTTTTCTTAAAAGCTATGATTACAAAGATATTAGATTGTTAATTCCATTAAGAGGAAGGCAACAGGATACTTTTATAATTGAAATTGGAGAACAAAGACGAAGGGTATATTTTTCATTTTTTTAGTAATTTAATTATATAAAATTGCCTCTAAAAATAGCTAAACATTTAAAGGAAAATTTTCTATAATTTAGCACCTTTATTTTTGCGATCAGACGGAACAACTCTTAAAAATAGTGCGTGAGTCTGCCCTTGAATATTTGGCTATTGATTTACAAATTGCTAGAGACCCATTAAATTTGGATGATTTTAAACTTACTAGACTTGGCCTTTGCAGGTTTTTTTCTTTAATATGTTCGACTTTCTAACCTTTTAAAATTTTAGTAAAGATGAACAGTTAACCTCTTTTGTTGAATTTAATGTTCAAAAAAAGGCATTTTAACCACCCAAACACTCCTCCTGTTCGAAGGCTTTTATGTATAAGTGAATCATGTATTATTGAAAGAGATCCTTTAAGTTATGCTGTTATTTGTGCAAGGAATTTGAATACGGTTTTTAGTAAAAAAATTGTCTAATTTGCTTTTTCAGTTGTCCTACATTATTCGTGACTTGAAAGATCCACAAAATTTTAGTTTAATTTATTCAAATGGTGATGAACGTTTATTTTCTTCAAATGATCGGTTTAATTTAAAAATTAATTTTGGAACTTGAGTGACATTTTTATTTCTTTTTTAAAGTGATTCCTTATTAGCAGCACTAATAGACGGCGCTAGAAGTTGTGGTAATTATCAGATATATGTAATATCTCCACCTAACCACAAGTCGTTGAAATTGGTTCCTTTTGGGTTTTGTTTGGATGAAGAAGCTGAACAACATTTACTTAAACTTATTTTACAAGTTCCACGTTTGTTTTTTATTTTTAATTTTAATTTGGAATAATTTAGCTGGACTTAAGCGTATCGATATGATTAGACGATTTAATGCAAATGTACCATATAATGGGTTAACTTATTCTGCACCTTCTGAGGTATATTTTTTATTTTAAACTTGGTTTAACTATTAAATTCTGTTTATTTTTTGCTTAAAAACTAATTTTCAGTTTTTAATTTAAATACTGTTAATTTAAAAAATATTGACACTGAGTGGGGTTCGAACCATCCTCCTCCCCTTCAATCTTTCCTTTTTTATACAATTAAATATTTTTAAGAGTTTCTTCTCTGATAGCAAAGGAAAAACAATTATTTCTTGCTTGGATGCTGTTATATTAGAACAATATAATGTAGCAAAAATTGATTCAGTTGAAATTAGTACACAAATAGAAGCACAATTGGCTTGTCTTCATAGACTTTTTGCTGCAAAATCTGGATTTCAGGCTTTTACAACTGTTGAAGGGTAATTTTATTTATTAAGAAAGGAAAGAAAAAATCCACCTATGAATCTATTAACTAAATTTTTGCGCTCCTGAGCGTAGTTATTTATTGTTTAAAGTGATAAATTTACAAAACGGGTGTCCAGGGTTCGTCACCTTAAAGTGCCTATTGGGGTAACCTCTTGCATTTAACGAAATAATTATTTTTAGAATACGTGAACGCCTTGGAACACTTGTTGTAACAGTTCTAAAAAGAAAAGAAGAGCATGTAGATTATGCCTGTGTAGAAATGCTCTGTACCCTCTTACAACCCAGACACGCAAATTATGAGCTTAGAATTGAACAATTAAATAAACAAGCACTTCTTTCAAATCGTTTATTTCTTGAACATTTGCTTGAATTAATTGTAAATAATGTTACTAAAAAGACAGGTTAATTTATTAATTTTTTTCTAAATTTAATTATTTTTTTAAAGGTGCCCTTGTAATAGCTTCATTACTTGATTTCCTTGCATTCTCTGTTTGTGCTCCATACAGTGAAACTACTCCTGGTGATATTTTTGATATAATTCTTGAAATGGTTGCACAACGTGGAAGAATATTTTATAAACTTTTTCATCATCCTTCTTTAACTATAGTTAAAGGAGCTGGAATGGTTATGAGGGCGATTATCGAAGAATCTTCGCGTGAGGTTTGTCTTTTTCTATTTTAATAGACGTATTAATAAAGCTTAAAAGAGCATAAATAGAATATAAAATGTGACTTTTTTAACTTTTTTTTTCAGATCAGTAAACAAATGCAAATGTTAGCCCTCACAGAAGGTGCATTTTTAAAACATTTAGAGATGGCTCTTTTAACAACTACTAGCGGAACAAAAGATTTTCGATTACTTGCTAATAAACAATTAAGTGGTTATCTTATTGCCCTTTGGATTGCTGAGAATCAACCTGCCAAAGATTTATTAAATAGATGTTTGGTTGGTTTTAAGTTTAAAAAAAAAGAAAAATTTTTTCAGCCTAGAGCTTTGTTGGATTATTTGGATTCAAAAGAACCACCTCCTTCAATTGCAGAAGAAAAAGATTTGTTAACTGTTCGGAACAATTTGCAAATGGCAGAAAAATGTGAAAGAGATAAACCTTTTTCACAGATTCAGGTTTTTTTAATTTTAAAAACAAACAAAAAAAATATATATTTTTAAAAGGATCAATTAAAAAGTGTTCAAATAACTCTAGAAGCTCGTCTTGATACTCTATTACAACATTGGAATTTGGAACAAAAATTGAACTTTTTACAAAATAATCGTGTCAGAGAAGAACAGCAAAAGGCAACACAACGCTCTGTTGTTTTAAGAAAAAGAAGAAGGCAAGTAAAGGCTACTGCAAATTGGAAAAGTTTCTGGTATTATATTTTGAAATTTAATTTTTAATTCAATTTTTTGACATTGAGGAGAATTCCTATTGTTTAAAAAAATTAATTTCCTTAAATAATTTATCTTTTTCAAGTTATTATTTTTCCCAAAATCATTCACGTGCCGATTTAATATGGAATGAAAAAACTAGAGACGAATTTCGCCAAGCTATAGCTAATGAGATGCGCCAATTACAACATGAAATGGAATTTGTACAATCAGAAACTGAAATTGCTTGGAATCATTCTGAATTTAATGTATTGATAATTTGGTTTCTTATAAAATTAAATTTTAAGATAAACTATAATTCGTTATCGGAAGAAGTTCGTATTGGTGAATATTATCTGAGATTTTTATTATCTGAAGAAAATAATATAGAGACTGCTACACCTATTCATAAACCTCAGGTTTGTTTTTTTAATTTTTTTTAAATATTTTGAAATGTTTTTTAGGAGTTTTTTAATAACATTTATCACCGTTTTTTGCTTGCTCAAAGAAATGAAATGCGTTGTTTATGTTTACGAGCAATGGCTATAGTTTATGAACGGCATTGTATAAGTATTGGACCTTTTGGTGATACATATCATATTGTCCAAATGTTATCTAAATGCATTAATTTGGCAGAGAGAGATCATTTAATTTATTTGATTAATAAGGTTTTTTGTTAACTTTAATATTTTTATTATTATTTTATAGTTAGCATTAGATAAGCAAAATGTTCGTGATTTAATTGCTGCAGATTCCCTTCCTCTTCTAATTGATATTGCAGTTTTGGCACATTTACATACTAATAGAGCTAAATTGCATACACAAACAAATGTAATCGAAGCTCCAAAAGGAACAATTGATTCAGAGGAGAGTGCACCTAAGGAGTGGTATTATAATGATAAACAAGGACAAAGATGTGGTCCTTATTCGTTTAGCAAGGTTTTTTATTTTACTTTTTGAATATGGGTTGTTTAGAGTCCTTTTAAGACATTTAAGACAATTTTCTTGTTAATTAGGGCATTGAACTATTTGTAATAAAAAATTTTGTTTTTTTATCTTTTAAATATACACAGATGAAGCAATTATTTCGCGACGGAATATTATTTGAAAAAAGTGAAGTTTGGGCTGAAGGTTTGGATAAATGGTATTATTTATCATCTGTTGCACAATTTCGATGGACTATTTGCTGTAATCAACACTCACTAATTAATACAGGAATTAAACTCAATGAGGAACAAGAAAAAAGTATGTGTTTATTTAATGATTTTTAAATCTTTTTTTTTAGTTAAAGATGTAGATATATTACCAATAGCTTTGTATAATCCAACAGATTTGTGTACATTAATTCTTGATACATTAATTCAAATGTGTTCTTTCTTTCCTTCAAGGTTTTTTCTTTCTTTTTTTTTACTTTGTTTCTTTAAAAGAGATGAAACCGGTGCTGTTATTCGGCCTTTACCTAAAGTTAAAAAAATTCTTTCCGAGCCAGTTTTGCTTTATCAATTAGTTCAACTTTTGTTAACATATGATCCATCGATTGTTCAAAGGATTGGTACACTTGTTCATTTAGTTACGGAGGTTTTATTAATTTTTTAATTAATAAAAAATTCACTATATTTTTTAGGACAACAATGCAATGTCTCGTTTATACCTATCAGGCATTTTCTTTTTCATTCTTATGTATAATGGATCGAATATATTACCCATTGCATATTTTCTAAAATATGCACATTTAAAACAAGCTTTTCGCTCTACGCTAGTTACCTCAGAATTGGCTTCGCGTTCCGTTCTTTGTCCGATGTTACCTGAAGCAAATATATTCTATTTAGAAGTATTCTTTTCTAAAAGGTTTATTTAATATTTTTATTCAATTTTAGCAATATGGGGCGGAGAAATATGCAGAAATCTTTCTTGGTGAATCACAAAATCCTGAGTGTATTTGGAATAGTGAGATGAGAAAATACATGATTAGTAAAATTGCACTTCATGTAGCAGACTTTTCTAATCGTTTATCTTCAAATATTAAAGCTTTGTACAGGTTTTTGTAATTTTTATTAAGAGGTTTTTAAACATTTATTTGTCTAGATATTGCCCTATTCCTCCTATTGAATATGACCAATTAAAAGAAGAACTTTTTTGTCATTTTTATTATCTTCGACATTTAATTGATGAACAACGTTTTCCACGTTGGCCAATAAGAGAACCTGTAGAATTTTTGCGTTCTTGTCTTTCTGCCTGGCAAAATGAAATAACTAGAAAACCTGCAAAAATGTCTAATGAACAGGTTTGGGGTTTTAAATGTTTATTATTTATTCTTATCGATTTCTAAAGGCATGTGAACGTTTAGGCCTTAATATAAATGATAAATCTAGTTGGAATGATCCTGTAGCAGTTAGACGTGCATATTTCAAGTTAGCTCAAAAATACCATCCTGATAAAAACCCTGATGGAAGAGAACAATTTGAACAAATTAATTATGCTTATGAATTCCTAACCTCTACATTAGCACGTGCAAGCTTATTACAAGAGCCAGATATTAATCGTGTTATTATAATCATTAAAGCACAGAGTATTACTTATAAAAGGAATTTGAAAGGTTTTTTTTCTTCTCTTTTAAAATATTTGAATATTTTTTAGTATTATCCCCTTATAAATATGCTGGATATACCCAATTAATAAAAACAGTTGATTTTGAGTCTGCAGATGATGCTTTATTTTCAAAAGAAGAGAGTGGACGTCTGTTAATATCTGCAGTAGAACTGTGTTATTGGACATTGAAAAGTTCTCCTTTAAATGCTGAACAACTTAGGCGTGACGGGGGTTTAGAGGTTTGTGAGATTTTATAAAATTTTGTTTTAAAGAATTAGTTGTGATTTTTTTTTAAATTGTATTTATAGGCTTTATACAAAACATTTTGTCGTTGTGTACCAATGATTACAACAAGTTGTAATGATAATAGTATGGCTGTTAAAGTATGTTTACATGTTTGTAATTGCTTCGGAGCAGCTGCAAATTTTGAAGCTTGTAGAGAAAAGATCGCGGAAATGAAAGCTTTATTCAAAGGAATTTGTCAGTTACTTAAATTTGAGGTTTAGAATTTGTTTTAAAAAAAGATTTTAATATTTTAAGCATTTAACACGCCTTGCTTGTGCAGCCGCCGAGTGTGTTTGTTCTCTATCTGTTTGTACACTTTTACAGACTCAAATGTTTCAAGCTGGTATTATTTGGCAATTAATGCCTTATTTATTCCGCTTTGATTGGACTTTGGATGAAGGAGGTTTTTTTTAATAAATAAATTTAAATTTTGTTCGTTCCTTCTTTCTTTACCAATTTGTTGACCGTCTGACCGTTTTGTCTTTTGACCATAATTAAAAGAAAGAAGGAAGGAATGCTTTAACTCATTATTATATCTACAGGTGTTGCTCATTCTGAAAAGACAAATCAGCAATCTACTCTAAATCGTCTTGCTAGAAGTTGTTGTGAGGCCCTAGCTTGTCTAGCTGGTTATCGTCCAAATACACCGGATAATGATGGTGTTCAAAATAGGTTATTTTATTCTCTTTTTGAATTAAAACTATTGTCATCTTTCTATAGCCTTCGCGCAATGTTAACCCCTTATATTTGTCGTCAAATGCAATTAGCTTCTTGTTCACTTGCTGTTAATATAAATCAACCTGACGAAGAAGAGGAGGAACAGCAAACAGAAATTAAGCCTAAAAGTGCTTTAACAACATTGGCAAATGGCAAACTTGTTCAAAATGATGAAAAACAGGATAATGGTTTTTTAAATCATTTTTAAAAAATTTTCTTAATAAAAAAAATAGTTCAACTTGCTACAAATTCTACTTCAGTCGACGATGATTTGGAAGAAGATATGCCTATTTCTAAACCTCCTATACAATATAGAAATGATTTTGTACTTAAACTGTTAAATTCAAATACTCTTGATCCTTACCTTATTTGGGATAATTCTACTAGAGCTGAACTGCTTGATTTTGTTGAACTTCATAGAAATTCAAATGATAATTTGGTTGTTTTTCTATATATTATAATTAATTTTTTTGTTTTATTAGAGCGAACTTTTTGGTGCCGAATTTAGGTTAAGTGTCTATGCCAATGAATTTGTTGTTGGTGAAATTTTTATTCGTGTATATATTTCACAACCAGAATTTAAAATTCAGGTTTATTATTTTCTTTTTATTATTTTTTATCTTTTTAAAAGGAACCTAAAAGAACTTGTATGGATTTGCTTGATTATTTGTCTAAACATTGTGAACAAATTTATCAGCAAAAAGGTCTTATAACTGCTCAACTACCTAAACCACAGAATCAAATTAAATCTTCAGTTGTACATAATAAGCATAAATTAAGCATTTCTGGGAAGAATAAAGCAATAAAGGTTTTTTTAATTTTATTTTTAGTTCTATCTTTTATTTTTAAAGCAACAAAGCAATGAAGTAGATTTAATTGATTTAACAACTGAATTTGTAGTAGAGGAGGAATTGCCCGTTACAGAATGGGGTGACTTTCAGACTAGTAGTACTGGTGTTGTTGTGAATAATTCTGCTCAAAAAAAGCCTTATATTGCTTCTGAATTGAGGTTTATTTAAAAATAATTTGTTAGGTAGAAAGAGAAGATATTAAATAGTTTCCTTTATTTTTCTAAAGTAAAAACTGAAAATTTTTTAAAGAAAAATTCAAAAATAAAGGGAAAATTGGGGTCTCCTAAAATTAAATACA
The DNA here is from genome assembly GCA_018905775.1 of Meloidogyne exigua. Classification (NCBI taxonomy): domain Eukaryota; kingdom Metazoa; phylum Nematoda; class Chromadorea; order Rhabditida; family Meloidogynidae; genus Meloidogyne; species Meloidogyne exigua. The sequence continues at coordinate 64,737 of JAGUQR010000186.1, forward strand.
TATATTTTAGAGCTTTTCTTTAAAATATTTCTTTATAGTTGTCCTTCTATTAAAGAAAATACTTCAACATTCCCATTGGATGAAAGAATACGCATGGTCCTGGAAGCTTTACGTAATTTATTAATGATGAATCCTGGCGTTGAACTTTTGTTAATTGGACATTTTGGCACTATTTTTGGATTTTTACGTCTTCACTCGCTTGATTCTATTCAACTAAAATCTTTACAAATTATTTCAATTGCTGCAAGTAATAAAGAATGTGTCAGTGATGTAGCTTGTTCAATTAAACTTCCTCTTCTTTTAGTTTTAGTTATTAAATTGCCTAAGGGTATGAGACACTTTTTTTAATTTTTAAAATTTTCTTTAAAGCCTGTGAAGTTATTTTACGTACATTAATTGCACTTGTAGCAAATCAACAGGTTGTAAAAGATTTGTTAGATTATGGTGGACTTGTCTATATTTTGTCTATTTTTGTTCAATGTAGTTCTTTTATAATAGAAGAAAATGGTTTCTTTTTTTTAATATTCTTTTTAATTATTTTTTATAGGAAAAACTTCAGCCAGTCGAATGCTTTCAGCTGAATTATTTGCAAAGCTTCAATCAGATAAATTAACTGGCCCAAGATGGACACGTTTACTTTCTCGATTTTTGCCTTCAATTTTTGCTGATACGTTGAGAGATAATCCGGGAACAGCGTATTTTTTATTGTTTAATAAAGAACAATTTTTATATTATTTTAAGAATTCAAATGTTTGACAACAGTACAGAAAATCCAGAATTAATATGGAATGAAACAATGCGTGAAGATATAAGACAAACGCTTGGTAGGATACTTACTTCATTAGTACCTGCACAACAAAATGACCCAAATACTAAATGGAATATAGTTTTTTTTTAATTAAATTTATTTTTAATTTATTCATTTTTTAATAAAAGAATTCTGCTTTTGGAGAAGGCCATTGTGCATATGAATCCGTTATTAGTGGAGAACTTATTGTTGGAGGTGTTTTTCTTCGTCTATTTATTGCAAATCCGTCATGGGCGGTATACAATTAATTGGGTTTAAAATTTTTCTATTTTTAGGTTCGACATCCAAGACAATTTGCGACAGAATTGATTGAACGTTTGCTTGAAATTTGGCATTCAAAACTTTCTAAGAATGAAGAACAACAGCAAAAATGGAAAAGTCAACTTGATCAAGTTACACAGGCTTTAGTTTTGCTTGCAGGACATCATCCAACTACTGTTGATTTGGTTTTATTTATTTATTTTTGCTTTAAATATTCCGATCTTTTTCTTTTATTTTCTGAATCCTCGATCAGATAAAATGGAATAAGAAAGGATAGAAAAAGATTCTAAATTACTTTAATTTTCTATTTTTTAAAAATATTTTTTTTAAGATCCCTTCCCAAGGATATTTACCTCAATTATGCCTAGCTATGCAACAATTTAGTAATGATGATGTTGCTAGTTCTGCTATTAATGTTTTAACCCAATTAAGTGAAAATTCGGTATATAATTTTTGTTAAAAATTAATTTAATTTTCTTGTCTTTTTTCTTTAAAAAAAGAATTGTGCTTCTGTTCTGTGCACTGTACCATCTCTAATAAAAGGGCTATTGACCTGCATACGTAGACAACCAGAAATGGCTAGACAATGGGCGCATGCTTTGAAACAATTGTCTCAGCATTGTACACATGAATTTGCTGAACAGATGTTAATTTCTGGAATGCTGGATTTATTACTTCATTCATTAGCTAGTTCAATGCCAGGTTTTTTCTAACTATTAAAACAAATTTAATTTAATTTTAAAAAAAGGAGTACATAACCCAGCCGCTGCAAAAGCAGAAATTGCAGATGCTCTTAAATGTTGTTGTAATGATTCCCAGTTTGGGGAACGCATCTCTCTTGTATTACAAAAATCTCCAATCTGGGCTCATTATAAAGATCAACGACATGACCTCTTTTTACCTTCAATTACACAAACACAGGCTATTACAGGTTAATTTTATTTCTTTTATGCTGGAGCCTGGAATTCTATTAAAGGTGGACCAAGTGGTACAGAATCGATTGCTGGTTATTTAACAGAGGGGATGTTTGAGCCTCCACCTGCTCGTTTAGCACCACCACCTTCACAAAAACAACAACAAAAATAACAACAACGGTTTTTACTTTACAAATAAAATTAAATAGGGTTAAATGTGTGTGTGACTATTCCAATGTATTTAATTTAATTTGTTATTTAAGAGAGATTTATTTTTTATTTTATTGTGATCCGAAAAACGGAAAGAAAAAAGTGCCCATTTTAAATCAAAAAATTATATATATATTTTTCCCTTTATTTTAATTTTAATCAAAATTTTTTTTCTGTTCTATTTAATTGTTTTTATTAAAAGAAATTATATTTTTTTAACTTCTTTAAATTTTAATATTTTGTGTTTTGTACAAGATGTATTTATTTATTTTAATTCATTTTTTTTACTAATTATTTATTCAAAAAAGGAAAGCAAAAATGGAAGTGATAGAACTAGATGAAAGTGATGACGATATTATTGAAATTGATGTTAATAGTGCAATTGAGGGAAAAGAAGACACAAATAAAATAGAGCCAAGTATTAAGAATTATGTGAAGGAAGAAACTCCAGCTAACAATGAAGAGGTTTATTAATCTGATTTTTTGGGAGAATTTCTAATTTATATCAGTGGAAGGTTTGGGGGTTTTTTTAATTTAAATATGGCTATTAGGTTTAAAATTTATTTTTAAGCAACCTTTTGTTGATCTAAAAGGAAATGTATGGAAATACGTGGGACCAGGAGGATTTCTTGAACGTCATTATCCTCTTTTGGGCCTCCAATTGTGTACAGAAACAAACCGATGGGCTGCGCATTTCTGCTCGCATCGTTATGATTTGAAATGTCCTTACCAAATGTTGTTAATTAAAAGGAAAGGATTGATTTACCAAAGGTTTTTTAAATTTTTATTGAACAAAAAGTTATGTTTTCGAGTAAGGAAAAGCAAGTTTTTAGAAACTAAAAAAAAGAAAAAGAATTTATTTTTAATTTTCTAAATTTAAGATTTGAACACTCTCATAAAGTGACCAAATCACCGGAAGAATTACTTAAAGGAAAAACGCCTAGTCCTAGAAAAGATGGAGAAGATGGTCGAATATCGCATGAATTGGAACTTAGTGGGTGGAAATTAACTGCTGAGGTTATTTTTTAATAAAAAGTTTTCTTTCTTTTAATTAAAAATATTGGGGTTTAGGGAGTTTATAGCGAAGAAGAGTTGAAAGAACATGTTACGAAAAATCATCTGAAAAAACTCCAACTATCGAGTGTACCAAACGATTTAATCTGGCATTTTAAATGTAACTATGCACAATGTGGCTACAAAATGCGTTGGATTAAAAGGTTTGGGGAACTTTGGGGATGGAGAAATCATCGAAGAAAACATGCTAAAAAAACGAAAGAATAGAAGGAACTTGGTTTTACAGTCTATCAGGTCTATTACTGGTTGAAAGGAATTTTGGGTCTTTTAATTTATATACTCTTTATTTGAATAAATACTTTTAATTTTTTGTTTTTCAATTTATGTTCTTCAGACTCTAATATACTTAATTTATTAATACTCTATTTTTTTCATTTATTTTCTTACTAATTTAAAATTTTTTTAGTAGTTAGGATGGTTAAAGTTTGTAAAACTGATTTTAAAAAACTGCGTTCTGAAGATGTAGACTTTCAAAGACAAAGAATACTAGAAAGAAGTTTTGCTAAATTTAATGCAGAATTGTCTAAAAAGGAGGCCAATAAGAATAATGAATGGAAATCAAAAAATATTTTTATGGATATACTCAAAAGTTAGTGAAATTTAAAAATTCATTTTTTTGATGAAAGTTAGGCTAGGATTTGTAGGGGAAAAGACGCTAAATTACCACTGTTTCCAAAGTTAGTTTATCACTCGTCTTTAGGAGAGCAAAAATATTAACATTAAAAAATTCAACAATGAAGATACTTGTAAAAAATTAACTGCTTGCTTTTCTCTTTTAGTGTCTTAATGATAAATTAACTTGAGTTGAGAAGCGTGGTCAGTTAGCTCTTTTTTTAATAATAAAAGGTCTGTCTTTTAATTTTTTAATTCATTTTTAGTTCCTCCAGTTATTGATTTGGCTAATTTTGATGAAACATTCATTCAAGGTTTTCTTAAATCTTTTTTATTTTTAATTTATTTTTAGGCACATCAACTTGCCAACCTCACAATCAGCAAAGAATTAAACAAATAAATAACCAGGTTGATTTAGTTTTATTAAGTCCTATTGAGGAACAACAATCTGAAAGAAGTGATAATTTATCTAAAAAGAAGACAGATCTCAAATTAATTGGCAAAAGAAGAAAAACGAGAAGGGGGAAAAAAAAGTTGGCTACTATAAAAGAAGATGTTTCGGTTAAAGATCCTCTTCCCTCTCCTACTCTTACTTCAATTTCTGCTCCTAATTTGTCTGATTTGCAAAGAACTGTTGCAAGTTCTTCGACTAATTCTGATATTGATTTGCGTGAAAAGAATGGCTTCAATAAAATAACGGTTTTTTTGTTTATTTTTAGCTGATTTATTTTCTCAATACTTTAATTTTAAGACCCGCAAGTCAAAACAGAATGCAGTTCGAAAATTAAAGGAACATTTTTGCATCAAAGATAGTGAAGAGAATAATACTGAAAAGTCGATTAGTGATTTGGATCTTCGAAAAACGGTTTTTTAAATTAATTTTTAAGAGATTTAGGCCTGTTTTTGCTCTTATTTTTCTATTTCTGATCCGTTGAATTATAAACTTTTAGTTTAATTTTTGAAATTTTTTCTAGTGTCAACAGGTCGCGGAATCATCGTCTAGTAATATTACTATTATTACAAAAAGGAAAACAACTAATAATGATATTTCAATTATTTATACGAATGAACAGCTTTTAAATATTCGTTCTCAACAACAAAATTTGGCTGAAAAAGAACTGATAGATTACAATACCTCTGTCAATCGAATTCGTTTCAAACATCGGTCTATTCAAATTGATTTGTCCAAAAAGTATAATTTGGTTGGGCTTAGATATTTTCAAGAAATTTTAGTAAGCTTTTTTAAACTTCTTTTTAATGATTTTTTCTGGGTTCTAATGTAGTTTATTTACATAGTTATAGGATTTCTTTATTTGTTAGGTATATGTTTGTGTGTGGTGCAGGGGTATTGTCCGGGGTTTTGAGTTAACTTGGTCTTTGGTTTGAGTCCTTGATGTTTTTGAGTATTTACCTCCATTTTATATTGTTAGATTTAATTTTTTTCAATAATTATTAATAGAACAAAAATATTTTAAAGGGAAAAGAAGTTTCTGTATCAGACAAATTTGTTCAAATTCCATTAACTGTTGTTTCTTTCAATGTTCTTTGTCAATACTATATTGATTCGTTGCCTCATTTATATTCACATTTGAAGGCCTCGAGTTACGCTTATGCATCATGGAATTTTAGAGCGGTTTCTTTCTTCATTCTTTATTTATCCTAAATATTATAATTTAAGCTAAAGCTTCAAGAAGAATTTGACCGTGTAGATGCTGATGTTTTTTGTCTACAAGAAGTTCAGGACGATCATTTTGTTGAATTTTATCAACCCTACTTTGCATCAAGTTTTCTTTTTACTTTATTGTTTAAATTTTTTAAACTCTCAGGAAACTTTTGTGGGGTTTTTACACGCAAAACAGGAGATTTATCAACCCCAGATGGCTGTGCACTTTTTTGGAGGGAATCGAAATTATCTTTGATTAATTTAACTAATGTTACAAATAATTTTAAATCCGTTAAAAATCCAAGTGTTGGACAAGTTGCAATATTTGGATTAAAAGAAAGTTTAAATTCTGCTTCAGCAATTTGTATTTCAAATACTCACATTTATTTTAATATGAAGAGAGGTATTGCTAAATTGGCACAAATTGCTTATTTATTGGGTCAAATGAAAAAGGTTTTTTTCTTCTTAATTAGATTAAAAAAATATTGCTTAGGCTGAAACTGAATTTTTGGCTTCAATAAGGGAAGAAAAATCGTCTCATAAAAAATTTAATTTTGTTGGACATATTCTTTGTGGTGATTTTAATATTGAACCTTTTTCTCCGTTACATAGGTTTTTTTTGTAATTAAATTTATTAATTAAAAATTGATTATCTTATTTAGTTTTTTATTAAACCAAAAAATTAGCTTGCGTTTAAATCCAAATAAATTGGCTTTTAAAAATTTGTCCTTAAATTCTTTTGATGTTTTGCCTATTTTTGGAATGTCTTCGCCGCCTTTTTCTCTTCCTCTTGTAGAAATGTCTCTTTCGAAAGATTGTGAAATTGGTATTATATTTTTTTATATTAATTTTTTTCCTTATTTTTATTTTATTCTTAGTTGATACAAAAAACTTATCTTCTTCTAAGAATCAGTTATCTAAACTTAACGATGAATTATTAACGCATAACTTCTCGTTTGCCTCAGTTTATGAGTATTTAAATGTTAATGATGAGGTTTATTTTTTATTTTTATAAACGAAGAAAGTTTCTTTTAGCCCGAACTCTCTAGTTATCATCTTGAGAAAACCTCGCCTGATTTTATTTTTTACACAATTCCAAAATGTGGTGGGGACACTTGGAGAGAGGTTTGTTGTAAAGCTTTAATTATTTTTTAATATGATAGATGGTTTAATTTTATTAACCATAAGGAGTTCCTTTTGGTGTAGTGGTAGTGTGTTGGTTTTAGGGAAATTGGGTTGGGGTTCGAATCTTCTAGCTTACTTGGTTTTAGAAATTGGTATTTTTCATGCAGATTGTTTTTTAATTTTTTTATTAAAAAATTTAATTCCATTTTAAGGCTCCAATTATAAACAATACTGAACAACAACAAAAACTTGCTATTGAAGGATCAATTCAATTACGAAAACGACTTTCCCTTCCTACCAGTAAAGAATTAGACAAAACGTGTGGAAAGCTTCCTAATAAACATTATGGTTCTGACCACCTTTTATTATTTGCACATTTTGACATTTGTTGTCCTATAGCTTTAAGTTTTTCTTCTCCTTAGGTTTCCTTGTTGTTTGGTTATTTCTTATTTATGTGCAGAGATTTTCATTTATTTTTGTTTGAGGTTATTTGAATTTCCAAAAAAAAATCTTTCGTTTTTTATTACAGATATCTTTTCTGTTCTTACATTTATATTGTTTTTTTATAATTTTTCTAATTTTTTTTAAAGATTTTCTTTTAATTTTTGAGAAAAATGGCTAAAGAGTTGCCTCAATGGAAGAAGGATAGACGAAAAATATGTATTAATTTTAATTGGATTAAATTAAATTAATTTTTTTAGTAGAGCACGTAATAAATGACAAATTTTACGAATATGATGATTATATGGTGCCAACTAATATGATTAACTCATCAGTATGTTTTTTAATTTTAAGAGGGATCTGATTCATTTTGTTTGTTTTTTAGCAAAGGATGGACATTGCCAATGTAAGCGCTGTAGAGCGTGAAGCTGTACTTTTTGATCAATTCCTTTTTGTTTGCAGAAGGGTATTTTCTTTCTTTTTTACTAGTTTAGAATTTTGGGAAGAAAACTGGAGTAAGACAATTTTTATTTTTTTAAGGGAATGAATACTCCATATATTCAATGTATTCTAGTGGAAGACAAAATGACTTGGTTATGGGGAGATGAAAAGTTTATAAAAAGAAATTCTGATCTAAGTCGCTGGTTAGAAAAATGTTTTATAATGGCATCAACTTTATTTGAATTGCAATTGATTATATCACGTAAATTTTTTAATAAGCTTTTGTTTGTCTTAAAAAGTTTCTGACAAGTGTTTGAGTTATTTAACTTAAATTAATAGAAATGATCTGTGCTTTCTTGGTGTGGTGGGTAAGCTGGTTGACTCGTGTCGTCAGGGGTTATAGTTCGAACCCTCCCGTTCGCAATTTTCATTTTCTTTTCACTGATCATTTTCCTTTTTAAAAAAATTGAATTTCTTTAACATTTATCTTTTAACTTAATTTTTAAGGCCTTCGCAATGACAAAACTCGTGGATATATGGTTAATACTTTCTGTTCTTTGACTGTTCGATTTTTACGTAAACATATTTTTGACCCTTTGGATGATTTGTATAATATGGAAGGCAAGAATTTGTTAGTATTACAAAGAAATTGTACTGATTTACATTCTAAATGGGTTAAACCTGCTTGTAAGGTTGCTAACCGTATTGAAAAGGTTTTTTTAAATTTATTATTTTTAGTCAAAAAGGAGACATTTTCTCTATTTTTACACTTAAAATGAGTCCTTAAAACTGTTCTAAAGTTTAGTTTAATTTTTTTAAAGGAAGATATTATCGGAGGAGAATTAATCAATTTTTTATTTGAGCAAAAAGGGTTACATGAAAACCGATTTTTGACTTCTCTTTTGGATGATGTGATTTCTTTAGCGATAGAACGATATTACCAAATTATAGTTGAATGGGTATCTCAATGTACTTTAGCTTTTGATGTCGCGCACGAATTTTTTATTTGGGATTTACGGAAACAAAGTATTGTAGGAAGGGCAGAATTTGGTTTAAATGGAAGAGTGGACTGGACAGAGTATATTTTTTTATTTAAATTGTTTAAAAATAATGTTTTTGGGAGTTATTTAAACCTTCTTTTTAATTTCCATAGCTTTAAAATATTCGAAAAGTTAATTTTTAATCAAATAAAAATTGTTGACATCCAAACGGGTTCGAACCCTGACCCCCCCCCTTCAATTGATTTTTAGCTTGCATTTTAATTATTTTTCAATTTTTAACAATTTTTTAGGTTTGATAATAATTTTGTAATTATTCCACACTTAATACCTATCGACTTTTTACCTGTAAAAGACGAAATTTATAAATTTGGAAAATATTTGTACACAATGAGACAACAAAATGCTGGTAAAAACTTTAAAAATTTTTAATTAAATTATAAAACATTTTTTCTTTTATAAAAATAAAGGTTTAAATCTTCTTTCAATTCATTACTCATTAGAAGCTTCAATTTTTAAAAATCTTTCGCTTGGTAATTTTTGCAATAAAGTTGTTGAATTATTTAATCTCTGCTCTACAAATACTCTCGAACATTTTAAACAAAAATATGATATTATTAATTTTGCAAAGTTTGTTTTTAATTTTAATTTAATTTTTAAACCTTTTGGGGTGTTTTAGACATTAAATTCTATTAATTCCCATGCTTTTAAAAAATTAAATTTTCTCAGACTCTAATGTCCACCCCCTCTTAATTTTTAATTTTTTCTCTTTTAGAAGACTTCCTTATTTTTTTATTGGATTAAATAGCAATTGGATTTACGAATTGGCTGAATTATTTGAAAAAAATAATTTTAGCAATACCGATCTTGATCAATTATCTTCTTCAAATAAATTAAATAAACTTCTTTTGCAAGCGTTCCGATTTGCTCAGCTTGACGTTACTCCACATTATCAATATTTAGAGTAAATTAATGTTTGGACATTTGGGTCAATTCTCATATTTGCCAAAATTTGTCCTTTTATTTTAGTCAGTTTTTGACCCAAAAGGAATTTGACCCAAATGTAATATTGTCCAAATGTCTAAAAATTAAAAATTTAGGCTTGGTGTTTCAAAATTGCTCAAAATCAGGACTGAACTAACTCCGTTACAGCAACGTTTATTTTCTGCATTGGAGCTTAATATTGCTGAGAATAATCGAGTTTTGAGATTGGCTTTTCCTGCAAAGATTTTGGAGCTTTACAGAAGAATTTTCTTTTTCTTGTTTGTAATAAATAGGGCCAGATATTTAATTACAATGTTTGTGACATTTTTGATTTTAGACATTTTGAAATTTTAGATATTTTGAAATTTTAGTTATTTTGAAATTTTAGACATTTTGAAATTTTAGTTATTTTGAAATTTTAGACATTTTGAAATTTTAGTTATTTTGAAATTTTAGATATTTTGAAATTTTAGTTATTTTGAAATTTTAGACATTTTGAAATTTTAGTTATTTTGAAATTTTAGATATTTTGAAATTTTAGTTATTTTGAAATTTTAGACATTTTGAAATTTTAGTTATTTTGAAATTTTAGATATTTTGAAATTTTAGTTATTTTGAAATTTTAGATATTTTGAAATTTTAGTTATTTTGAAATTTTAGACATTTTGAAATTTTAGTTATTTTGAAATTTTAGATATTTTGAAATTTTAGATATTTTGAAATTTTAGATATTTTGAAATTTTAGTTATTTTGAAATTTTAGATATTTTAAAATTTTTTAAAAATAATTTAGGAAATTCTTTTTGCGTTCTGGCCTAAATAATAACAATGTTGCAGTTCAGGAATGTGCTACAATTTATTTATTCAATAGACTTTTAAATGTTTATCAAGAATTTCTTTGTGGAATGGCGTCTAAATATTATCAAATATTTATTGAAAAAATTGACAAGGTTTTTTTTAATTTTAATTTTAAAAAAGCCTTTAAAAATTAAAGGTTTCAAACTTGGATGAATTGGTTAATGTTCAATTAGAATTTGTTCACTCTTTTATAGAAAATACAAAATTTGATGAAGAAGAATGTGCTTTTAAAAAATTAATTGAAGAAATTGCAAATAAATTTTGTTTGTATGCGTACAATGAAATTGTAAATTTTATTTAATTTAATTAATTAATTTTCTTTTATTTAAATTTAATTAATTTATTTATTTTTTTTTAAAAGAATATTTTTGAACTAAAAAATTGTGTTTCTCCATTTATTGGAAAAATGAAATCTCTTCTTTTGACAAATCGAAAAATGGGAGAATTAAAGAATCTGTGAGTCATTTTATTTAAAATTTTAACTTGTTTTGTTTCAAGTCTTTTTGGCAATTCTTTCGCAGAAGTTGGAGAAGCTGCTGGTGATTATGGACCTCTTTGGAAATTACTTTTATATTCATTTGATGGAACACAAGAGAAAGCATTTATTTAATTTATTCTTTTTTTTAATTTAACCTCTTGTTTGTACTATTTTTGATGATAAACAGATAAAAAATAAATTTAATTAATTTTTATTAATGTTTTTGACGTTTAAAATACATTAAAAACAATTTAAAAATATTTAAAATTAGAGAAAAAAAGATGAAGAAATATAATTAGAAAAGATGCAAAGAAAAGCGAAATAGTGCATTGACTTTCCTTATGAACTGCTTCTTATGCAATAATTAAACTTGACTATTATTAAGTTCAATTCATTTTTGTTAGAGACTAGGCAAGATGTGGTAGAGAAAGAGAAGTTCTAATTTTTCCTCGTATTCTACACCTTATGCAATAATTCAACTTAGCTATTATTAAGTTGAGTTAATTTTGATAGGAACTATGCATGTTAAGGGAGAGAAGAAAAAGTTTTAATTTTTTTTCGTGTTTTACTCCTTATGCAATAATTCAACTTAGTGGTTTATAAGTCATCGAGCCTAGCCGGGGGATGGTAGGGTGGGTGGTTTCTTGTCCCTTGAGGCAATTTATGGTATAGGCTGTTTGAGAGCGGCCGTTATGAAACAATTTTGAAAAGGTTTTGAATCCTTGGATTTGATTAACAAAATATATTTTGGATCAAAGGCTTAAGCCTTAAAATTTATTTTAACTCTGATTATATATATTTTTTCATCAAAAGTTTATCCCATAACTTTTCTACATACCCTTGTCCATTATACAAATTTTGAGTTATTTTGTCTTTATTAAATAAAATTTATTTAGGAATTATTGCATAGGGAGTAAATGACAAAAATATTCTTTAAATTTTCTTCATTATATTTCTTTATCTTTTTTTCTCTAACTTTTCAAAATTACTTCTTTTTTCTTTGCATTTAATCTTTTAATTATTAATAGTTATCAAAAATGTCATCTACACATTACAGTATACAACAATTAAAATTAAATATAAATATTAAACTTAAATCTTTTTCAAACCCTATTTTATTGCCTTTAACTTTGAACGGCTCATTTGCTTTTCCTTAAGCTACTCTTCGAAACTTTAACTTTCTATCCTTATTTATTTGTTTCTTATTGACTTGGAAATAAAATTATATTAATTAATGGCTACAAAGTGTATATACTGAAATGTCTGGACAAAGGAAGAAAATAATTGATAAAGTCAGAAAATTAACATCTAGTCTTTATTTAATTGTTAAAGTATTTGGATACTGTAATTCAATGAATTGCCAAGTAAACACTTTATTTCTTAGAGCTAACTTTGCCAGTTAATTTTTACCAGCTTGAACTATAGGTAAGTAGTTTTATTACCCATTAGCCCAATTACCAAATGGCTAAGTTTATTTAAAGTAATTTGATGTAAAGGGTTGTCCCCTTTTATTAATTATTTGACACAAAACTTTAAAGAATTATTAAAACTTATTTGGAATACTGTTGGTTATACTGTATATTTAAATTAAATTAATATTAGTTAATAATCAATTAAAAATATTTAAATAATACTTGCTGGGAATATGTTTTATTTTAAGGTTTGCGTTTACATCTCATCCATTGAATTACAGTATCCAAATACTTTGACAATTAATTAGTTTTAAAGTAGATTATTTTCTGACTTATCGATTATTTTCTGACTTTGTCCAGACATTTCAGTACATACAATTTGTAGCCATTAATTAATATGCTATTTCAAAGGCAGGAAGAAACAAATAAATAAGGATAGAAAGTTAAAGTTTCGAAGAGTAGCTTAAGGAAAAGCAAATGAGCCGTTCAAAGTTAAAGGCAATAAAATAGGGTTTGAAAAAGATTTAAGTTTAATATTTATATTTAATTTTAATTGTTGTATACTGTAATGTGTAGATGACATTTTTGATAACTAATTAATAATTAAAAGATTAAATGCAAAGAAAAAAGAAGTAATTTTGAAAAGTTAGAGAAAAAAAGATAAAGAAATATAATGAAGAAAATTTAAAGAATATTTTTGTCATTTACTCCCTATGCAATAATTCCTAAATAAATTTTATTTAATAAAGATAAAATACCTCAAAATTTATAAAATGGAGGGAGGTATGTAGAAAAGTTATGGGATAAACTTTTGATGAAAAAATATATATAATCAGAGTTAAAATAAATTTTAAGGCTTAAGCCTTTGATCCAAAATATATTTTGTTAATCAAATCCAAGGATTCAAAACCTTTTCAAAATTGTTTCATAACGGCCGCTCTCAAACAGCCTATACCATAAATTGCCTCAAGGGACAAGAAACCACCCACCCTACCATCCCCCGGCTAGGCTCGATGACTTATAAACCACTAAGTTGAATTATTGCATAAGGAGTAAAACACGAAAAAAAATTAAAACTTTTTCTTCTCTCCCTTAACATGCATAGTTCCTATCAAAATTAACTCAACTTAATAATAGCTAAGTTGAATTATTGCATAAGGTGTAGAATACGAGGAAAAATTAGAACTTCTCTTTCTCTACCACATCTTGCCTAGTCTCTAACAAAAATGAATTGAACTTAATAATAGTCAAGTTTAATTATTGCATAAGAAGCAGTTCATAAGGAAAGTCAATGCACTATTTCGCTTTTCTTTGCATCTTTTCTAATTATATTTCTTCATCTTTTTTTCTCTAATTTTAAATATTTTTAAATTGTTTTTAATGTATTTTAAACGTCAAAAACATTAATAAAAATTAATTAAATTTATTTTTTATCTGTTTATCAACTAAAGAAGCCATTAATGTTGTTAATCTTACATAATTCTAAAAAAAAGAAAACAATAAATTTAATTTTATAAGAAAAACAAGTAAATTTATGAAAATAAAATAAGAGTTCCGAGAGCGAATATTCATCTAGATATTGAAAAAACCTTGAAGCTCTTTTCATTGATGTTGGAAAGGATTCTTTCTATAGCAGCCAAATGTTTAATAGATTCCATTTTTGGAAAGAGAGGACTCCCAGAATAAAGTTCAAAGAGAATACAACCAATTGCCCAGAAATCACAAGAATGAGACCATCCATTTTCTATTAAGAAAGTTTAACTTAAAATATTCTAATAAAAGTAAAGAACAAACTTAGTATAACTTCGGGAGCTCTATAATGCCGTGTAGTAATTCATTATCAAGCACAGCTGAACCAAAATCGATTAATCGAATTGAGGCATCCTTAAAAAGTAAATAAAAAGAAAAATAAAATTTAAAGGTATTGTGAAGACTTGTAAAGCCGAAAAAAGTGGAAAGAAAACGGGCCAAATGAATATCAAATAGATTTCAACCAACGGGTTCGAACCCGTGGCCCCACACCCATAGTCGAGGACACTACCAACGAACTACAAAGGAACTATAATTATTACTAATTTTATTGCTCTATAGATTTTCTATTACACATACATTTAATGAAAAATACCTTAAGTACACGAATTCTTTTTCTACCATTCCTTGAACGTCTTGAATTTGAGATGTGCTCCACATAAGGCTTATCTCAACAAGATTTAAGTTCGTACTCATCACTATTCACAAATAGAATATTTTCCGGCTTTAGATCTGTGTAGGTTAAGCCAAATTATGCACAAAGTCGACAACCTAAATTAACTTAAGAAAAACAATTCAAATAAAATTTGAAAAAACCTGATAAGCATATAGCGAATTTGATCAAGAGGATAAAGTGTGCAGAACAAAAAAAAATAAAGAAAGAGAAGAAAATGCCAAGAAAATAAAAAAAAGCTAAATTCAACTGCGAATATTTACCCAATAAGGACAACTAGCCGCGGACAAATAGACGCGGGCTATTTTCTTCAATTATTAAGGATTTACAGTATTTTTGACGTATTAAACCCTTTTTTGACGTAAAAAGGTATTAAAAAAAGGTTTAATAATTTAAGAATTACTAAAAGCACTTAAGAAAAATCTTAAAGTTTTTTTCCCTTTCATTTTCTCAGTTTAAAAAATTCTTTACTTTAACACTTAACGACTGAATTTTCTTTTAAAAAATGAAAGGATAAAAACAAAAAAAAGAAGAAGAGATAAACTTTAAAAAATAAATTGCCTTAAATCCAAAAAAAAAAACATAAAATTAGGGATAGTTGAGAATACTAAAAAAAAATATTTTTAAAAAAAAGGGACAGCACATAAATACACACTTTATTCTTCTCTTAAGCCTGTGATTGACAAGAGGGAAAAAACTGAAATAAAAAATATTTTTCTTCCACTAATCTCTTTTCATTTATTTCAAAATTAACGTTTAAAAGTTTCTTTATTTTGTTAAAAAATTAAAAATTTAATTAAATATAAATACAAACAATTTAATTTTTAATGTTTCTGTTCCACTCCCTTTATTTTCTCTTTCCTCCAAAAAATTAAAAATTAATTTTTAATTAATTAATTTTTATCAATCTATATTTTAAAGATAAAAAATTAGAAGCCCCGGTGTTTAAAAACTTTATTTTATTCTTCAAAAAATGTACAAACTTTACTCTATTTTTTCCTTTATTTTTTTAATTTTTCTTCATAACCTCAACTCTATTTTGAGTAATAATTATTTAAATGATAATTTAATTATTGGACCCTTTACACAAGAGGTAAAATAATAATAATTATTTTTAAACAATTGATTTCTCTCTCTCTCTATCAGAAAATAAAATTAAAAAAAATTGCTCTCTATTTCAAATAAATTGCATAATTGCTCATAAAAAAATTAATCACCAACTAAGGAATTAAAAATAAATAAAATAGATATTTTTTAGCAAACTCAATCACATCAAAAGACACCCAATCATCATCATCAACATACACAAAAAGGTTGTTAGTTCAATATTTTATTTAATAAACATACTAAATTATATTTATTGGTCTATAAAAATTAATTTATCCTTCAATTACTCTATTACACAAATTTTACTAAAAAAACTTTGATAGAAACCAGTTTCTAAGCTTAGAAAGCCAAAAGGTATCGAACCCACACCCCATAGATGCTCCTTCCCAAACCTAGTCGGCAACACTACCACCAAGCCTCCGATACAACTTAACATTTTACTAATAATCTAGTTTATAAAGTTTCAAAAAACATTAAAACTTACCACAGTTCAACAGCTCTCAGCATCAGATTCAACTTCTTCACATTCATGGGGATATGAAGATAACAACGGCCCACATACATGGGGGAAACATTGTAGGCATGGAACACGTCAATCACCCATTGATATTAGAACATCAAATTTAGAGTTTTCTTATATTAATCAATTACATTTTGTTAATTATGATCAGTTTGGAGTTGTTGAAATTAAAAATAATGGACATGGAGGTTAATTTAAATTAAGCCTTTCATTTCAGTGTCAAACATTGATTGTAAATTACATTTAAAACAACTAAAAATACTCAAAATTAAATAGAAAAAATAAGAAAATTATTTTATTTCACACTCAATTTTTGACACTGAACTGGGCGGTCGTAACAGTACCAAAGGATTATTTAAAAATTATTTCAGTAACAATTACCGGTTTTGAAAAATGGGAGCCTAGACATAAACCTTATATTTATGGAGGAGGATTAATTGGGAAATATTTTCTCTTACAATTTCACTTCCATTGGGCATCTGAACATTACTATGGGAGTGAACATTCAATTAATAGTCTTCACTATCCCGTTGAAGTTTTCTTTTATTTAATAAACAAAATTAAACCTTAAAAACAGGTTCATTTTGTACATATTAAAGAAGAATATAATACCATTACCGAAGCTTTGGAACAGCCTGATGGACTTGCCGTTGTTGGAATATTTATGTTTATTGGCAATGATGGAAGTTCAATGGCTAATTTAGAGACTGGATTAAAAAAAGTTGTTGAACAAGGTCTTTATTTCCTTTAATTTTTAATTTAAATAAACAGACTCTGCAACTCTAATTTTTAATTATACCGTTGGTGTTCATTTACCTCCAATTCTGGATAACTTCTACCGTTATCAGGGATCACTTACTACCCCTGGATGTGATGAATCTGTTATTTGGACTTTAATGGCTGAACCTGTACCTTTATTGATACAACAAGTAAACAAACAGGGGACAATCTTTATTTTATTTAATTATTTTAGTTAGAAATATTACGTACCGTTCATGGCGGTCCAGTCTTTGGAAAACGTATGAACATAAATGTTCGTCCAATCCAACCGGCAAATGGACGTAGAGTTCAATTTAGGTCCTCTGTGTTGAACCGTCAAAAGATTTGTAGCAATGAAACAGTTACAAAGGGGAGCGGAGTTGCTTCAACTTTGAACATTCCAACTTTATTTAATTGTGCATTTTATTTGTTGTTTGCTGCATTTTTATTTAGTTTTTATTAAAACAATGTTTTGAAAAAACAAAACTTAAACAAACATTTAAAAACATTTAAACATTAAACTTAAATCAGAACAACTTAAACTTAAGTTTTACAACTTTGTTTTGTATTTAGTTTCACATAAACATTAAGAAAAACATTCAAAAACATTAAAAGAGTTAATAAATAAAAGGGAAATGTTTCATGTTTGGAATAGTTGGAAAAACGGAGAGAATGTTGTTCTAATTGGAATAAACATGTTGTTTGTTTATTCTTTTAAATTACATTTTTACAAAACTTGGAGGTTCAACCCACTCATCATTTTCTCCTTCCGCATCCAAAAATTCAAAATTCAAGAATTCTTCTTCATTTTTTTCCTCCTTCTCTATTTTATCCTTACCAATTTTTATATTATGAGTTTCTTGATTTTCTTCTATTAAATTAAATTAAAAATAACTTTTAAATTAAAACTTTACCTTTTTTAGGGGCATGGAAATGATCAGGAATATAATTAAAATTATTATATAAAATAGCTTTAGGATGATAACTTGTTTGTGGACTATTATATCCAGACGAACTACCAGGATATTGATAATAATTAACATTAATATTTTTAATTGCTTCACTGTAACCATCATTTATGTCAAACATGGGATTAGAAGAGCCACCTAAAATTAGAAAAACATAGAAAAACATGTTTCTAATGTTGCCTAAACAAATCCCCTTTTAATGTTCAGAAACACTAACCTTCTCCTTTATTAATGTTTTTATTATTCTCAACTTCTTCCGGAATAGTTAATAAACTTGCTGGATGTTTTGTTTGTTTAAAATAATTATTATAATGGTTTGTTAACATATTTATTTCGTTTTTATAATTATTAAGCTCATTCCAAACAAACATCCACAAGTTACTAATATTTTCGTTTGGAAATTGATCAATAATTGATTCTTAAATTAGAAGATTTTATTAATTTTTTTCCCCAAATTTTACAAACTTGTAATAATTTTTGAAATTTCTTTTTTGGAAAATATTTTCAAATTTATAGAGGACTCTCCATTATTTAAAATACCCAAATTTCCTCTTTTTTCAAGGGTAAAAATTAGGGATGGATTTGCTAGTATTTCCTTTATTAAGATTTGAAGTTTGTTCTTTACTTCATTTTGATGATGACTTGAATTTTCTTTAAAATTTTTTAGTAGTAAAATATAAATAAGATTTAAAACATACCATTTTTACCTCCAAAACAAAATAAGTTGAACGACGTAAAATAGAAAACAAATAATAAAAGTTTAAACATTTTTCCTAAACATTGAAAAAGTAATTTTTAAAAACAAAAGGAGTTAAAGAAACATTTAGAACAAGATTTAGTTGTTTTTACATAAATAATATTCTGATAGTTTTCAGGAAAGAAACATCAATTAATTGAAGTTTTTCCGGAAAACATCAATTAATTCAAGTTTTTCAGAATTAATTAAACAACAACTAATATTTTTTAGACTTTGAAACCTTTTTTAAATAGAATAAATTAGATCGAGAATATCAAGTACCAGCTTATACATGTTGCGAAGCTAAAGACGTGCTTGGCTGAATTGATAATTCTCGATGGGAAAAAATAAATAAAGGAAATGGATGTATTTTAAAAGTATTTTCTAAATAGTACTAATATTTATTTATTTTAAAATGTTTCATTTTTAGTCAGATCAAAGGAAAAAGTGCCATTGCCGTGTCGAAGTGAGGAAGCAAAAGTCTAAATATTGAATTGTATGTGTAAATCTGTGAAAGGCTAGACTAGACTAATAAAATAGAAAAAATTTAAGTTTTAAACAAAGCACAATGAATGTCCTTTTCAAGTGAAATTTCTATAAAGGTGAAGTAAAGTGCAAGGAACCAATGTGACTTGAATAATTACATTGGAAATTTTAAATAAAATTGAAAAAGAGAAATAAAATAATAAATTTAAATATAAAATGAATAAAACATTCCTTAAATGTTGCGCAAAACGGAAATATGAACATTCGTTTTCCCATGTTAATTAAAATGAAATCAACTGATGAAAGCAAATATTAGTATATATATTTCAAATAAAATAAATTTTAATTTTTGAAATTCTAATAATTAAGCACAAAATTATAAAATAAATCAAATAGCTATTATTATTATTATTTTAGGGATTTTTAAGTGAATAAGATAAATGTAAAGATTGATAATAAATATTAAGAGATTAGAGGCATTTGACGAAAAAAGATCATCATTTTCTGCATTTTAAAAGTTAATGAAACTTTCCTCAATTTTGTTTAAAAATTGTTAAAATACAGCTTTCCGGAAAAACATTAAAAAATACATTGTTTTTTCTAAACAATTATGTGTTTTCCGGAAAAGGTTGTATTTAACTGAAGACTTGCAAACTTAAGTTTATTTAAGTTTTAATACAAAATTGAGGAAAACTATTTAAAACAATTTATTAAACACCAACATTAGAAACTCCCTTTGGAGTTCTAGGTTTATCAATAAACTCAAGTTCTTCAGCAGAATGACCTCTTCGGGTATTAATTTCAAAGTCACTAGACGGGTGAATTCCACGCCGAAACCTCTAAAAAATTATGAAAGAAATTAAAGTAAAAATCGAATAAAATTACCTCTAAAGGTGTTAGATTATCCCCTCTATTAAAAATATAATAAAGTGCATATCCAGGAATAACAATCATAGAACATGCGGAAAGACCAAAACCAAAGGCTTCCGCCCAGTAAGGATAATTCTTTCCGGTAGGATAACGCAAAGGTTCGTACATTACAAGGCAACAAATAAAAAGAATCTGTTATTTAATTTAAATTAGATTTTAAATAAAAATATTTTGGTACTAAAGCACTAAGGGGAGCAGTGTATTTCCAAAGAATATTGAAGCAGGAGAGTGGATAAAAGCCGACCATTTCTTTTAAGGCTTTTCGAACTCTATATGTACCTAGAAATATTCAAATATTATTAAAAGAAGTAGTGGTTTTACCAAATCCCCATGCAAGTCCAACTACTTCAAAGAAAACTACAAAAAGAAGAGCAATACCAGAAGCACCATATGCATCTACTAATGTAAGCCAATGAGAACCGGCATACGTAACCATAGGAATTCCAATGATAAAAAAGAAAAGGCAGGTGAATAAAAGTGAAATCTAATACAAAATAAAATGAGGTATTAAACTGTTTTTTGTAATAAAACTTTTTTGTATTTTCGTAAAAGAGTAGGGAATGTATCCTCCAATGCGGTGAATAGACCTTAATTTTATAAAGAGAAATAATTTATATTCTTCAGGTATGGAGTAGTTTCTATTAAATTAACTACCTTCAAGCATACACACCTTAAAACAAAAGAAGTAATTAATTTAAGCTAAAGGAGAATTACTTGGCTATCAAGACCAAGGATTGTTATCATTAGAAAGAAAAGAAATGCCCATAGTTGTTTCAATGGTAGATTACTAGCAACTTCTGGATAGGCTAAAAAGGCTAGACCAACACCTAAAATATAAAGAAAGTTGAAAATACAAAAATAAACTTAAAAATACAAAAATAAAATTGAAAATACAAAAATAAACTTAAAAATACAAAAATAAACTTAAAAATACAAAAATAAACTTGAAAATACAAAAGGCAAATAAACTACCAGGTTTAACAATTTCAGCAATTGGTTTAGCTGCTACAAAAGACATATAACCAAGAATTGAAAAAATAGCAAATCCAGCTAAAATTGAAGTCATTCCATTAATAAAACACATAACAATTGCATCACTTAATAGAATTATATATTTCAAAATGAAATTTTAGATACCGATAGCAATTATGGTTGAATTTATTGTGGGATCCAAGTGCAATTAGAGTTCCAAATCCAACACCATAACTATAGAAAACCTGGGTACCTGCATCCTTCCAAACTTAAGTTTCATATTTTTTTTAGAAATTAATGTACAGGTAACCTGTAGTTTCAGTTAATTTTGTGAGATTCGGAGTCAAATAAAATGAAATCCCAGTCATTGCACCAGGCAACGTTAAGCCTCTGATAAGTAATACAACAATGAGAAAATAAGGAAATATCGCACAGAAATAGACAAACTTAAAATAAACTTGAAGTATTAAAATAAACTTGAAATACAAAAATTAACTTAAAATACAAAAATAAACTTGAAATACAAAAATTAACTTAAAATACAAAAATAAACTTGAAATACAAAAATTAACTTAAAATACAAAAATAAACTTGAAATACAAAAATTAACTTAAAATACAAAAATAAACTTGAAATACAAAAATTAATTTAAAATACAAAATAAACTTAACCTTTCTCGCTTGTGTTATACCCTTCCATAAAGCAAAATACACAATAACCCATGAAAGGAACATTAATCCAAGTAATTCCCATTGAATACCTCCAATATCAGAAATGGTAGGGGTTAGTTTAAGAACTCGTCGTCTTAAAAAAATTTCTATAGAAATTATTTTCAATCTAACTCCCAATATTGCTCAACTGAAGATTCAATGCTTAAACCATAACGAGTGAGATTTGATGTAATACGCATAATTTCTACAGGAGATTCATTACCAGTTACGCATTGGCCATTGTTCCAATAATTGTTACATGTCTCCCCTTTGAATATTTATTAAAAATTAATTAAAAAAATAATTCACAAGGGAATGTTGAATTAAAGGAGCTAAGCATGTAGAAAACTGCCCAGGAAACAATAACACAAAAATAGGCAATGCCTGATAAATTGTTTAAATTAATAATTAAATTTGTTGAAAGCTTACACATGAATGCAATTACAACATTTCCGATGCCAACTCCTTTAAGTTAAGAAAAAGTAAAAGGGACTAATTTAGTATGTTTTCCGGAAATAAAACATTTAATTAAATTTTCCGGAACAAACATTTATATCAAGTTTTCCGAAAAAACATTTAAATTAAAGTTTCCGAAAAAAATTCAAAGTAAGTTTCCGGAAAAACATTCAAAGTAAGTTTCCAGAAAAACACTTAAATTAAGTTTTCCTGAAAAAACATTCAAATTAATTTCAGGAAAAAACATTTAAGTTTTCCTGAATGAATATTTGTTAAAGATAAAAACATAGTGTCCTTCCGGAAATTAAATATAATTTCTGATACTTTAAATGTTTCCAGAAATTCTGATTATACTTAATCATTTAACCTTTAAATATTGGACACATATTCCACATTTCCATAGCACCTGAAATTTATAATGTAAACATACAAAACTTAAGTTTATTAACCTCGTTGCAAATATTGACCGACTGTAACCTCCATTACAAAAATGGGTACAGCACCAAATGCAAAAAATAAAGCATAAACAACAAGAAAAGAGCCTCCACCATTTTTAAAGCATAAATAAGGGAAACGCCAAACATTGCCTAGTGAGATAAAAATTAAGTTTTATTTTTAAAAATTACCTAATCCAACGGCATATGCAATCATACTCATTAGAAAGTCAAATTGACCTAAAAAAATTAATTTAATTAATTAAAATTTTTTTGTTTAATTATTCTACCACTCCATTGTCCTCTATCAAGAAGCTCATGTCCCAATATTGAAACTTTTCTTTTTCCCTTTTGTTGATTAGCTAGGGGTTCATGCAAGTCGTCTCCATTGACATCACCTTTTTGAATTGCTTTAAAAAATAGAGAACATTTTTAAAAAAATTTATTTTTTTATTTACCCATCTCTGAAGGACTGGTTCTTTTATTTTCAATAGGTCGAAGACTTTGTTGTTGTTCTGGTTCTTCACTGCTGGGTACTAATTCATGACTTTGTTTTGCCTTTGAAAACCATTTTTTGGCCATTCGATTTCTTCAAGTTTAATTAATTTAATTTTATTCTTGAGTATAAAAAAGAGTAGTAATATTATTTTTTAAAAATCACATGATAAAATTAAATGAGGACAACATTTTTTAGCTTAAAAACATTAAAGTAATGAATGGCCTTAATTGTTGCCACTTATCTTTTTCTAAATACTTTTTCACATTTTTAATGATAATTAATTTTAGACGGAATCAAATTGATTTTAATGTGAATATAAAGGGAAAAAGTAAAAAATATATGTATTAAAGCTAAATATATATGTACACATAACAAAACAGCTGGACTGACAAAATGTATAAAAATGAATGTTTTTAATTTATTTCTTTCCTTAATTAACATTGTACCATAAAAAACATAAAAAATAGACGGTTTTCTAGAATATTAACGACTTTATAGCATTCTTAAGAAGGCATATATTCTTTAATTATTTTTTAAAGACAGTTAATAATACAAATAACTCATGTTTAGAAAGAAGGAAGGGAAAGTGTGGAAAAGGAAAAAATTCCAACCTTCCGGAAAACATGAAATAAATCTAAACATTCGAACAAAATATGAAATAATTCTAAACATTCCGGAAAAAACATTAGAAATTACAAACATTCAAACAAAACATGAAATAATTCTAAACATTCCGGAAAAAACATTAGAAATTATAAACATTCCGAACAAAACATGAAATAAATATAAAAATTCCGGAAAAACATGAAATAAATCTAAACATTCCGGAAAAATTTTTAGATTGAAAACACATGAAAATATTTTAAATAAGTTTGTTTAAATTATGGTTATAAACATTTTTAATTGTTTCATTTATAAATAGGAAAGTTTGTAAATATTTTGCGCGATTAAATGTTTTTAAGATTATAAGTGTTCATAAAGAATAAATATTCTCCATTCTCAACTAAAGTGGCTATAATTTTTTATACGACTGTTTCTGTCTGTATTTATTTTGAAATTGTTTAAAAAAGGAAAAAGTGAATAGATTTGTCCTTTAAAAATTTTTTATTTGTACATTTATTATTAAAAGAATATAATAATAAAATAAATTCACGAGTTATTTTTAATAGGAAAAAATAATAATATACTTCAAGTTTGCGAGGTCACACACAACAAAAAATATATTGCTTACAATTTTATGCTAAATTCAATTTTTTCTATTAGAATATTGTTTGTTTTATTTATCATTATTTAATTAACAAATAAAAAAAATAAAAATATTTCAGTTAAATTACATGAAAACTCAAAAAACTCGCTAATGCACATGATGTACATATTTACTCATTTTCTAATACTTATTTGTTAGTGTTGTATTAAAATAAATTCGATGAGTTGGCAATAATTTTATAACCTTTTTTTTCTAGATGAAGAGATGTTGTGAATTAAAAATATTTTTATGCTACCTAAGGTCAGAATTATTTTTTTTTTAATTGGCGCACTCCCTGGGCATAAAAAGGCCCAAAAGTTTACTAAAAAATAAAAATGAGAAACGTGCGAATAATTCAACAAAACGATTTTTCTATTATTCTGTCGATGCGGAATAATCGGCTAATTTTTAATGGTACAACAAATATTTATAAAAAAATAAATGTGCATTAACAAAAATAAAAATGTTGTCTACTACATAAATCAAGAGAAAAACATCAAAAAGAAAAAACATTCTAAATAATAAAACAATAAATGTTCAGGAGAGATGTTGGCGATGTTTATGAGTTCATTTGAATTTAGAAATGTTTCCGGAAATGTTTTATGAAAGAGAAAAGGAAAGTTTTCTAAACATGTTTTTGTTTGCTTAATTATTTCAGAAAAACATATAAACATGTTTGTTTAATTATTTCAGAATAATTATTTCAGAAAAACATCTAAACATGTTTTTATTTAAATAAACTTGTTTATTGCTTTTCTGCGTAACAAACTTTGATTGAAACACCCAAAGATTTTTATGGAGTTTACATATTTTAACACACAAAAAAATCACAAGTAAATTGCGTGAAAATCGAAAGAAGAAAATGTTGTGTTTATACACATAGTAATTGAGAAAGAGCGAAAAGGTGTATTTTATTTAATTGCGTCAAAAGTTTGCATTTGTTGTGAAAAAAGTTGTCGTTGTTTTTGTAAGTTTTAGATCACTCTTATTTTATTCATTATATAAACGCGCAGAAATAAGAAAATTTTTCTAAACTTTTCCAATTTTGTTGCTGAGTAATTTTGACTAATTTATTTTCCTCTACTTTGTTATTAACTAGAAGAAGGAAAAATGCATAAATTTAAAGTATTTTAATAATTGCTCTATAAAAATTTAAATAATTTTTAGCTTGATCAAAAATTCTTGTTCAACACATCTGTAAAATTTATCTACACATTTTCTGTTGTTGCTAGGCATATCCATCAATCAACTTCTTTAAACCATGCCCTAATATAAACCATGATTTTTATTTATTTCTTTTCTTTTTTTTTTTTAGATAAATGAATATAATACTTTTATCCTTTTCCAAAAATCTGAGAGAAAAACAGCTGTTTCATATTTTCAGAAAAAGTTCATATCAAGTAATAGAGAAATAAAAAAGAAGAAAAATATGTTTTCATTTACTAATTTTCAAGTTTTTTTGTCTCCTTGAGGCAACACTTTAATTATATTAAAACATAGATCCACAAGTATTAAAAATCGTAAAAATAATATTTAAATATTTTAAAGTCTGCTAATCCAATTTCTTTAAAACTTTATTTTTCCTTTACATCCGTTAGCTCTTTTGATGCAACCAACAATAAACACTTAAATATTATTTTTATTCCACTGACAAGTTTAATAAAATTGTAAAAGAACTTAATAAAAAAGAAAAGCTTAGACTATAAAAAGAAAAAACAAGTTTCAGGTTTATTTTTAATTTAAGAATTAAGTTAGTTAAGTTTAAGTTTGCAGAATATGTTTTAAGTTTTAATTTATTTTCAAGTTTGCGAAATATGTTTTAAGTTTATTTATTTTTCAAGTTTTCTTTTTCAAGTTTATTTTCAAGTTTTCTTTTTCAAGTTTACAAATGTTGTACAAATGGATTTGTTTTAAAGTTTGTGATAATAAGTTTTTTTCAACATTTCATTTGTTAATTTTAATTTATTGTTTCAAAATGATATTAACAACAAAACTCAAGTCAGAAATAAGTTTTAATAAGAGAGAAAGACGAACTCCTGATTCAGAAAGTATTAAGCGTTGGAAATTGGCTTTTAGTGGAGGTTTTTAATTACAATTTATTTTGGATATTTTTTTAAAAGATCTCGCTGTTCCATCAGCATCTTCTAAAAAACTTCCCCAGATGCTAACGTGCAACTGGGCTTTACACGAATTATGTCTTAAACATGTTTCCTGTAGAGAGCTTTGGGTACTTTTCCGTCGAAATTGCGTTGTTGATGCTCAGAATAATTGTAGAATGGGGAACAGGTTATACATATATGTTTATTCTAAACACTATAATTTATAGAAATGACTGCTGGCAATCTTATGAAGGAATTAGTTGGACTGGACTTGGAGCTTGTACTTGCCCTGGGAATAATTCTGATTGCCATTGGATTAGACTTCAGACAAATTACAATAAATGCATATGTAAGTACATATAAAGACTTTATTATTTTTTCAGTTGAGTTAAGCAATGATCCTTCTTGGCATGGTCAATTAAATAGTCTTTCCCAATTTGCACATCAAGGGAGAGTTGGTTCAACATTTTCTAATAATATTCCTTCAACTAGTTTAACAATGCCAAGGATAGGTTCTAAAAATGAATCTGAAAATGAAGAAAATAAAAATGAGTTGGACGAAAAAAGGCGTCGAATTATAATGAATGAGGCCAGATTAGCTCGAATTCATGCACAAGAACAAAGGAAAATTGAACTAAAAACAGAGCAAGAATATAGAAGAAGGCAAAGATTGCAAAAAGAGGAGGAGAAAGGCAAGAATGATAAGACAAAGTTTGGTACAACACCAACAACAGAATTAAACACAACAGCCTTTATTAGAGACGATGCTGCTTCTATTAAATTTCAAAACATAATACTTAAGGATGAGAAACCTAAAAAACATATGCTACAAAACAAAAAGTTAATTGCAGAACATCATAAAAACATTCAAAACATGCAAAACACCTCTCAACATATGTTTGAAAAGCAACAAGTTGGATCACAAAACAATCATCAAAACATGTTCGAACATCAGAACAATAATAAGAACATAAAACAAAACAAACTTGACAAACAAACAAAACATCAAAACATAACTGATAAACAAAAACAACCTAAACATCAAAACATAACTGAAAAACAACAACAAACTAAACATCAAAACATAACTGATAAACAACAACAAACAAAACATCAAAACATGACTGAAAAACCAGAATATAATCCTTTAAAACAAGAAAGGTTTAAACATATTAAATCAGAAATATTAACAAACTCAAAAACTCACAACACTAAAAACAATGAAAAACATAACAACAATGGTATTAATAGTCAAAATACTTCAGAGATTAAACTTTCATCTAATAACAATTCATTACAAATTTTTCCAACTCAAGTTTGTAAAATTAAAAAAATATAAAATAATTTTACAATTAGTCTAATGAAAGGTTAATAACTCAAGCAGAACCTCCACCAACTAAAATTAATAATTCTGTTCAAAACAAAGAAGAAAACATTTTTACAAACAATGTTGCTTTAAATAAAAGTTTGTTTAATAATAATTAAATATTCTTTTATTTTATTCAAACAATAACATTTAATTATTTTAATTTTTCTCATATTTCTATTACTTATGTTTGTTTGTCCTTTTTTCTTGTTTATTTTTTAAACAAATTGGCTCTTTTCTTTACTATTAATTAGGCCTTAAAGTAGTGATTAAAAATCTAAAACCCCAGAAATTCAAAAGAAGATTAATATAAAGGGTGTAATTAGTGAATATTTTTAGATGTTTTTAACCCTATTTATTTTCTAAAATTTTGAATTTTTCTTTCTTTAAACAAAAATAATATTTGCATTTTTACGTGTTTGTTTATTTGAATTTTCTTCTTTTCTATCAATACTTTGTCAATTACCACACCACTTAGTTGAGAGGCCCTCAAATCCTTAAAAAAAGGCATGAAAATGAGAGAAAAACGGCATAAAAAATCTAAGGGAATGGAAGCACTTAAGGCAAATATTTGAACAAATAAAATGTTTAAAAAATATAAAAGCGGGGTAAAATAAGAGGAAAAATGAACAGAATATTTATTAATTATAATTAAAATTAACACTTTATTGTTTTAAATAAAAATGCATTTTTTCCCTCTTATCGTAAAGATATGGAAAATTAATTTAATTTTTTTATTATTAATGCTTCATCTTTTTGGTAATTAAAATCCAAAATAAAATTTATTTTAACCTATAATTTTAGGTAATAATTACTCCAACACTTCAATAATCTCAACATGTCCACAAATAATTCAAATATGTGAAAAAGATGAAAGAACATGTAAATGGCATTTAAGGTGTAATTTAGAATAATAATAAATAAATATTAATATTTTATTTAAAGCGAACTTAATATTAAATGTCAACAACAACAAGAAACATTTGACAGAAATAACAACATTTGTTTGGGAAAGAAAAGAGAACCTAAATGCTCCGCTGCTCTTGGACGTTTTGTTCGATTTGTTTCAGCTCCATTAGTGGAGGCTTTACTTTTTTGTATTCCTTCACAATTTAGTGAGAGAAGCGAAATTGTTTAATATTAAAAGAAAATTTTAAAGAAAATATTTTTTTAGTTACCCTCAATACTGCACAAAAGTGTATCAAATTGTTTGTTTAACTCTGAACACAAAAAACAACAAACTTCACAATGGAGTTGTACACAGTTTGTGATTAACTTTAAATGAAATAAACATGATGTTTTTAGAACAGCAAAAATGTGCAAAGCACAACCTGGCTGCAGGTAAACAAACATTAAGTTTTCGCAAACTTAGTTTGGAACGCACTAGTTTTAAGTTTACAATTATTTTTACAATTTAAGCTTATACATATTGTAAACTTAAAACTTAAGTTTCTTCTGTTTTTCTCAAACTTTAATTTTCCGGAAAAACATTAAAATGTTTAGTTAAGTTTATACATATTGTAAACTTAAAACTTAAGTTTCTTCTGTTTTTCTCAAACTTATATATTTTCCGGAAAAACATTTAACATTTTTCCTGATAGTTATTTAAACAAATCAGAAACTTATAAAACTTTATTCCCTTTTTATTTAGTCCTCGCCTTAATTATTTATTATCCGCCTGTCCAATATCTAATATTTCCTCAACTAATGTTTCTCCAACTTGTTTATTACCCGACAATCCTTCATCATTACGTAAATGTCGTCTTGCAATAGCAAAGTCGAGAGGAACATGGCTTGATGAACCTTGCCATTGTTTACCTAATGGAGGGGGAGATTTTAAAGAATGTAAAAAATGGGAAATGACACTTTGGCCATCAAATGCTTGTATTGGTAAATAAAAGAAAAATTAATTCAAAATTTCTTTTTTAATAGAAAAAGTTACAACAGATTTTAATCAACTTTTTATTGGTGGATATTTAAAATTAGATCGTAAAGAGAGGAATAACTCAAATAATTTTTTAACTAAAAAAACAAAAATAAAAGAAAATAATGAACTTGGAAGTATTGAAAAAGGGATATTTGTATTTAAAGAGGATAAAGAAGAGAAAAGTTTGGACAAAGAAGAAAATATTTTTAAGGAGAAAATTAATAAAAAATCAGAAGAAGAATTATTAATTGAAAAAACCGATAAATTTGAAAATATTGAAGAAAATAATTTAACGGATAAAAATCAGAAGGATAACCTAAAAAACAATAAACAATTATTAAGCTTCTATTTAGACGAAAAACAGGAAGAAAATGAAGAAAATAGAACAATTGACCAAGTTGAATTTATTAAGAAACGAAAGAAACCTATTGGAAGGAAAATAACTGCTAAAAATAATAATATTTCATTTTATACAGAATTTGATGTAAATGAATTCAAAACACCTATAATTGCTAATGAAGGTTTTTAAATGTTTTGAAAGTTAAAAACAAAAACAAATAAATTAAAACAAAGTTAGACAAACATAAACAAACAAACTTAATTAATAAACTTAAAATACAAAACACAAAAAACTTGAAACTTAAAACTTGAAACTCAAACTTAAAAACAAAAATACAAACAAAACAAACTTGATATTTATTTTTTAGGACGTGGTTGTAGAACTAGAAACATTGATGGAGAATGGATAGAACATTATACTGATACAATATTTAGACAATTTAATGACTGGTCTGGGCGTTGTTCAAGTTGGTGCGAATGCGTAGTAAAAAGTTCTGAAAATGTGTCTTCTTCACATGAGATACGTTGTCACGCGCTTGGTTGTTTACAGGACAGGCTTTGTGAAACAAAACATACGACCATTGGTAAAAATAAACTTGAAAATCAGAATAATTACCAAGCATACAATCGTTGGTTTAAATAAACTTGAAAATCAGAAAAACATTAAAATCAGAACAATTAATATTTGTTTTAGTCTTCGGTCAACGTCTTTATTTGGAAAATCGTGGTGCTTGTTTGTGTCATAATGGTCAATTTATTTGTGATAGTTCAGAATTGCAGCCTGAACTAGAACCTGGAATATACTTAAGTTTAGGCTATTCACAATCAGAAATTGATATAATTAGAGAAAAAGTTCCAAAATTAATTTTAGAACAAAGTGGGATTATTAGCCATGTATTTTTGAATTAATAATTAAACTAATTAATTAATTTAGACCAATTCAATAATTAAAGATTTAGCTACAAGGCTTCAATTTGCATTAGAAAAAATATTACCAAGTGGATTAAAGTGTAGAATTGTTGTTTTGGAACATTTTAAATCAGAACAGGTAAATTAAATTAATAAAAAAATTGTTTAATTAAAAAAAGGGTGTATTAATGCAAATCCAATGGTTTGGAATCGACCATTCTAAGAACCAAACACAGGCAAAATGGCAAAGTGGAAAAATGGAGAAGGTAATTTTATTTAAAAAAAAATTTATTTTATTTAATTTTAAAGCATTGTTCCCCTTATGTTCGTGAATTAGAATTAACATTCTGGTTAGAAAAATCAGAACGTTATCAACTTTTACTTTCCACAATTAAACAAGTTAGGGCAGTTGACCTTTTAGATGCTTTACCTTTACTTTCCTCTGCTTCTAAAAAAATTAGTTTAAAAAACAAATGGTTGCCATTTTTGTTAATTTCATTAATTCTGAGGTTTTACAGAAGATTTTTAATTATTTAAAAGTATTAAATTTTAAATTAATTTTTAAAAAATATTTTTGATCTCTCTACACTTTCTTCTTTTTTAACTACAAATATTTAATTTAATCTAATCATTTTTGTTTCATTATTTGCTCAAATTATTGTTATTTAAATGTTCATTTTTATAAAATTAATTAAATTTAATTAAACACTAGTATTTAATCCCAAAATCCCCTCAGGCATTGTAGTAGCCATTTCCTCAGTTACTTGCCCATTTTCCTCATTTATTTGAGCTCTGGGTTCTAAACTAGAAACTGACCCAATTGGAAATTTAGCTGGGAGAGGAGGTCCATTAAAAACATTTATTTGGTCCTGCCTTCTTCTAACTTTAACGCACCAACAACAGAGAAAGAAAAGAACAACGAGAAGAATACAACCTACTGTTCTATAATTTAATTTAAATTAAAATTAATTAAATAAAAATACCCAAGAATTCCTAATAACCAAGTAAGCATATTATCCATTTCTCTAGAACGACACCAAGGCTGTCCACCTTTATTCCATTCAAATCTATAGCTATTTGGATACTAAATAAATAAATAAATAAAAACACAACAAAAACAAACAAACATTGTAATCAACAACTAAAGAACATTTATATTCAGCATCTCCTTTTATCCAATGAGACTTTAATTAATTAAATTTACTTATAAATTAAAATAAATAAACTTGAAAACATTCAAATCTAGCAACATCTCCTTGCATATAACTTGGAGATAATGCTGGAGTTTTAATCATATATTCCTAAATATTATTTATTTATTTTTAATTTATTTATTACTGGATATTCAATATTTATAGGTCCACAACTATTATAACTTCTAATTGCTTGACTTCTATCATGAAAAAAAGAATTCCAAGTATCTTTTATTTCATTTCCTAATATTTCAGCATTTAATAGAGTAAAATCATAAAGACAAGGAACATTATCTCCACATTCTTGAAGTATTTTTCCTGGATTATCTGGACATTGAGAAGCCCAATCCCAATAAAGTTGTCCCTGATATGGTTGCATTCCAACTATAATTATTGTTTAATTTTATTTAAGTTTGTTTCTGTTTTTAATTTTATTTAGGTTTATGTTTTTATGTTTAATTATTTAAGTTTGTGTTTTTAAAGTTTAATATTGAAGTGTTTGTATTTTTAAAAACAAGTTTCAAGTTTTTACTTGTATCTCTTGAAGCTAAATCATTGCATTGTTGCAATATTTGCATTAAAACAGATCCTGTTCTAGGAACAAATCTGTATTGTGGAGTTTCATAAATAGGAGCAGTTTTATAAATTGGTTCATTTTTCATTGCTGATTCTGGAAAAGCTTCAAATTTTTTATCTTCTTCTCTACTTGTTGTAAACCTAAAAATCAAAAACAAATATTAATTAATTAAAAACAAAAACATATTATCTGTAGGTATCATATATTGATTTAATGTTTGTTGTTGATAATCATTAAATCTTTCCCCAGATCCAGGTACTTTATAATAATTAATTATTTGTTGTCTAATTGATTCAGAATTAACTTCATTTAAAGTTAAAGTGCTATATATAGATCCAGTAACTGTATCAGGAAAAGGACGCATTAAACCAGAAACACGGGGTAAATTATAACGTTGACGCATTTCTTGATCTCTTGTTTTATCTCCATCAGGTTGCTTTAAATATTATTTTTAAAACAATATTTAAATTTACCACTCCATATTGTGGAGGAACACTTAATGAAATATCTAAAATTCCCATTGATTCTTGATACATTGGCATTCTGTCAATATCAACAGAATAACTTTCTCTAATTCGAACACCAATTTGAGCTTCTTCTAAAACAACATAAACTTCTGGTTGACCACGTTCTACATTATTTACATAAATTAAAACACCTAAAAATTAATTTAATTAAATTAGATAGAAAAATAAAAAAAACCTTTAAATCGTTGAAGTCTCATTGTATCAAAATATCTAAGAATATTTCCAACAATAACAGAAGTTCTGTAACGAAAACGACGAGTATCTCCTCTTGCTAATACATGAACTCTCTAAAAATTAATTTAAATAAATTTAAATTAAAAGAAATAAAACTTCAGTTCCAGTAGCTTCTATTGCAATTCCAGTTATAACAGTAGCATTTGTTGGTTGAACTAATTGTTCTTGTGATAGATAACGTCCTAACATACTAAAATCTACACGTCTATTTGGGTAACGTTCAAGTCTTATTTGTATACGAACTTCTGGATTATTTAATGTTTTTGGAATGTGAAGAAGAGTATAAACTCCTGGTTCATTAAATACAAATTTATCATTATCAATTGTATGAAAAGTTCCAGCACCCATTGCTTCACCTTTTTATTTTTTAATTAAAATATTTGAATTAAAAAAAAACCAATAGCAGGTGGTTGATATTGTTGGCAACCACTACTTGGCCTTCTCCAATAAAAAAGTTGGCAACGAAATTTGGCAAATTTACAACAAAGAAAATAAGGCATATAATCATGATGAAAGGCAGAAAGACCAGGAACTTCAAATTGACCCATATATGGAGGTGTACCAAATTCATAGGCACGTAATGGATATCCAGGATTATAAGGAGTTTCTTCAATAACTTTAATGACTGGTTGATAGGTTGTTTGCATTAAAAAGCCTTAATTAAAATTAAACAAGTTTTTAAGTTTAAACTTTAAAAATACAAACATTTAATAAAAGGAAATGTTTGTGTTTAATCTTAAGTTTGTTAAACACAAACATTTAATAAAAGGAAATGTTTGAGTTTAATCTTAAGTTTGTAAAAAATACAAACATTTAATAAAAGGAAATGTTTGAGTTTAATCTTAAGTTTGTTTAAAATTATAAACATTTAATGTTTAATATTACAAACTTAGAACAAATAAATACCTTTTTCATCATAACAACAAACTTGACCATAATGTGTTGGAAAACGACTTAAAAATTATTTTCTTTTAACAATTGTTTCAAGTTTAAACTTACGTTCCTCTATCATGTCCACCATCTCTTCCATAATAACCACCACCACCACCAAATGATGTTCCTTCATTTCCAGGACCTGTTTCTGGCCCTCTATCTCGATAAAAATCTCCTCTATTAAATTCACTATATCCATATCCATAATCAAAATGTTTACCAGAATAAGATCCATAAATATTTGATGCCTTTAAAATAATTAAAAATTAATTAATTTAATTAATTAATTTACACTCATATAACAATTTTTTGCTCCAATCATTGAAGTACAAGTTATATCTCTAAATGTTTGTGAACAACGTGGATGAGGCATAAAACGACCTAAATCAAATTTAGCTTGATGTTCAATACATGGACAAGAAGCATTTGTTTCTACATCACGAATAAAACTAAAAGGAATAACATTATTAAAAATATAAACAAACTTCCATTGAGCTCCATCTTCATCAAACCAATCATGACACATTTCTTTAGCTTTTTGTGAAATAAATTCTTGTTGAACATCTTGTTCTTGACGAGAAAAAGTTGTTGTTTCATAACGAGGATTTCCAATAGACCAAAGCCAATGAAGGGAAATTGGAGCAGAAACAAGTCTATTTATTTATAATTTTAAATAATTAAAAAAAACCCTGATAAAAGATGAGGAGCTTGAAAAGTAGCTTGATCATTTGTTCGTAAAGGAGATAATTTTAAATAACCAACTCTAAATGTAAATAATTCATTCATTCTTTCCCAGTCATTCATATACCTTTATTTATAAATATAAACTTGATTAAATTAAATTAATTTTTAACCATTGTTCAACTTGATTTAAATTAATTCTTTCTTTTTGAGCATTCCATCTATATTCATAAGTATTTCTGTTTGAATAAGATGCAAGTCTACAAAGAACTCGATGTTCGGGACGAAATTTTTTAATCTTAAAAATGAATAAAACATGTTTTGTTAAATGAACATTTTTAATAAGAAGAGAAATGTTTTTATTAAATAAAACATGAAACACATGTTTTTACTTAAAACATGTTTATATTTAAAATATTTTTACTTAAAACATGTTTTTAGATAAAAACATGTTTTTATCTAAAACATGTTTGTTTGTTTTTCTTACTTGATCATCTTTTGATTCTTTATAACCAATAACATAAAGACCTAATTGAACACCATAAACAGCATCATCACTTATATGCATATTTTGGTCAAAAAAGTTTAAATCAGGATTTGTAAAATTACGAGGATACCAAGAAATAGGCATAACAATGTTTGGTATAGGATTTTTATACCAATCTAATAATTTTTAAATTATTTAAAAAAAAAAAAGAATTACCATAAATATTTCCAATATCTAAACGCATAGGATCTAACGTTGGAGGAACTTTAAATAAATAAAAATGTTTTTAATTTTTAAAAAAACAATGTTTTTAATACCAAAATAAATATAACCAACAAAGGCCCTTTCATCATTTGCTCCTTGACTTTGAGGTTGAAAAAACACAGTTTTAGTTCCCCAATCATAAATTTTAGGAATATTACAACGAGCCATTGCTGCATTAAGAACAATACAAGAAGCAGTCTTTTTTAATTAAATTATTTTATTTTTAATAAAATTACTTGTCTTTGTTCAATCATTAAAATATATGTTTGTGTTCTATCTAAACATATTGCATTAACATCAACAGTCATTTCACCAAGCATATTAACAATATTTGGATATATCATTATTGGATCTAAATTAAATAAATAAATATTTATTTTAATTTATTTAATTTAAATAAAATTATTACAAGTTCCACCAGTTTTATTTGAACATCCTCCTGGTCTAACAACATCATCTACTCTAAACATATAACGACCACGTACCATATGAGGTACTCCTGAACGTTGAGCTAATACTTTGGGAGTATTTTTATAATTCTGTGTTGGATCAACAAGTACAAAACCTGTGTGATTTCCTCCATTAAATAAAGCCTATTTAAATATCAGAATTAATACAAAACAAACAAAAATTAGAAATTAAAACAAAACAAATAAACAAAACAACCAAAAATCAGAATTAAAACAAAACAACAAAACAAATTAAAAATAAGAATTAAAACAAAACAAATTAAATATAAAAATCAGAAATTAAAACAAAACAACAAAACAAATTAAAAACAAGAATTAAAACAAAACAAATTAAATATAAAAATCAGAAACATAATTAAAACAAAACAAACAAAAATCAGAAATTATACAAAACAACAAACAAATAAAAATAAGAAATTATACAAAACAACAAACAAATAAAAATAAGAATTAAAACAAATAAAATAAAAATCAGAATAATTAAAATACAACCTGACATCTTCCACTTCTTGAATTCATTCTAATATCAGCAGCATCAAATCCAAGTTTATCATAATTTAAAATAACATAACTAAGTCTCCCTGCTTGATCAGTTAACCAAACAACTTGATATGTTGCTAATTGACCTCCATCAATATCTGCTCTACCAGAAATTGCAGAAGCTGTATTATACCAAGTAACAATTAAAGCAGCATCTGCACGAAATGCTGTAGCTCCTGCTACTCCTTCTATTAATTAATTTAAATAAAAATATATTTATTTAATTAAATTAAATAAAGAAACACCTTGTAACCAACGCATCATTTGATCAAGAAAATAATCTCCTGCAGCATCACATCTAACATAATTGTCTGCAGCTGCTGGACATTTTTGGAAACGAAAACCAAAGAAACTACTTTCAGGCATTGTTCCCCCAACATCTGGTCCTCCAACATTCATTCCTGTTCCTCTTCCAAACATTGATTGACGCATAATTAAACGATAATAAACACCAGATCTTAATGCTACATTGCTATCTTGAGGTATCTTTAATAAAAATAAAATCAGAATTTAAGTAAAATAAACTAATGTTTAGATTAAATCAGAATTTATTAAAACATTTAAATTAATTAAGTTTAATTTAAAACAAAATCAGAATTTAATTTAAATAAACACATGTTTATATTAAACAAAATCAGAATTTAATCTAAACAATTGAAATATAAATTTAAAAAATCAGAATTTAATTAAAACATTTAAGTAAACTATGTTTAAATTAAATCAGAATTTAATTAAAATGCAAATTAATGTTTAAATTAAATCAGAATTTAATCTAAACATTAAAATAAAATAATGTTTAAATTAAAAATCAGAATTTGTTCAAAACATTTAATAAATTTACCTGTTGTTTACATAAATAAGGACCTATCATTGCTGGATCTTGTTGTCTAGGCCAATCAGTTGTCTCTGGTCCAACATTCTAAATATTTACATATTATTATTATTTTAATATTAACTATTGTAGGTCCTTGATCAAGAACTGTTGCAAATGCCATATATCCATTAACTGATAACTAAATAAATTTAATTTAATTTTATTTA
The DNA here is from genome assembly GCA_018905775.1 of Meloidogyne exigua. NCBI lineage: Eukaryota > Metazoa > Nematoda > Chromadorea > Rhabditida > Meloidogynidae > Meloidogyne > Meloidogyne exigua. The sequence continues at coordinate 102,628 of JAGUQR010000186.1, forward strand.
TTATTGTTTATTTACTGTTGTATAATTGTAAAGACCTCCATAAAAAGGAAAATACATATATAAATCAATTGTTTGTCCAGCAGTTAAAAATCCTGGATGAACTTTACGATCACCTACTTCAGGACCAAATGGTACCAAATTAACTAAAAATAATTAATTAATTAATTCTTTTTTTAAAAAAAAACCTCCATAAAGTAAATTATCTCCAATTCCTGAAAAAAGTTGAGATCCTTGAGGTCCAATATTTTGTCCATTATTTACAGGAACATTTCCTCCAACAACAGGAGGTGGTGGTGGTGGTGGTCCTCCTCCAGGTTGTTGTTGAAATTGTGCAACTATTGAAGTAATTAAAAATAAAAAGGAGAAAATAAATATTTTTATTACAACATTTTTTGTTAATTTTTCCATTAAATGCTTCTAAAATATTTAATTTAATAATTATTTAATTTTAAAAAATTTGTCCTTTTTAACATTAATTGAGTCAAAATAATAAAATGAAACGGGAAGTGTGTTTAGTCAAATATATTTATTTTGGAAAAATAAATAAAGTCCGTGGAATGCAAAAAGAAGAAAAAAAAGAGGAAGAAAAAGTACCCGTAAGAATTAGATTTTACTGAATGGCCAAGGGTTAACTAAAAACAAATATTGTAAAACAAATATTAAAAATGGAAGCAAAATGAAAGCTTGCGCAGTTTGACTAAAAGAGAAAGAGAGAGAATAAAGGGGAATTTAAAAAGGCTAAAACAAATGGTCAATCATTTTGTTTTTGCATGAATTTATTTTATAAATAAATAATGGTCATTTTAATTAATTAAAAAGAAGATTATTTAAAATAGAAAATGATAAGAAAAAATTTTAATAATTACAAAGATGTTAAGTTTGTAAACTTCAATTTGATCTCAACAAAACAAAGAAAAATACAAAATGTTTCAAGTTTAAACTTTTAAACATTAAACAAACACAACAAAGTATATAATCCAAGTTTAAACTTAAATAAACTTGAAGAAGCAAACTTGACTATTAAATGTTTGAATTGAAATGTTCGTTAAACATACACTAAAACTTGATTATTAAATTAAAATACAAACTTGAAAAATTTATTACAAATCATCTCAAGTTTTTTTTTAATTAAAACTTATTGTTAGTTTGTAATTATATTAATAATTAAGTTTCTCTTTTTATTATTATTCTTTAAAATAAACTTTTTAAAGTCTTTTAATTCCCTTATATTTTCCTGGCATTTTTTTAATAAAAAAAAATGAAATTAAATAATTACCTAAAAAATAACTTTTTTAATTCTTTCATCTTTTATTCCCTCCCGTCTTTTTTTTTATATTTTATTTTTTACGAATGATTCATTTTGTAAACAAACTGAGGTTGCTTGTTGTAGTTAAATGCTGGTGAGTATTGTCCTTAGAATTTCCTCACATTTTTTTTTTCTCAGTTGTATTTTTCTTTCCTACCAGTCAGCTCCCCTTTGCCGTTATCTTTTAATTTTTTGCTCTATTTTTACTTTAATTTTTTTATTTAATTATTTATTTAATTAAATAAGAGTTTTTAACATTGTAATTAATAATTAATTTTAATCCGTTTTAATTTAAATATTTTATCAGAAAAAAATTCTAAACTTTAAATAAATTATTTATTGAATTCTTTGTCTTTTTAACACAAAATTTTTTTTTTTAAATATTTTTTTAATATACATAAATTTTCCCTTATTTTTACTACAAAAATTTATTCAATTTTTGACTAATATAAAAATATATATTTCTAAAAAGAAACAAAAAAAGACTTTAAAATGGGCGCAAGCAACAATTTCCAGCCGATAATATTTATTTCTTTCTCAAATAATTCTTTTTTATTTGTCCATATACTTTTACCTTCATTAAAAAAGGAAAATACAAAAAAGCTTAAAATAAAGAAGAAAAAAAAATTATAAAAATTTTCAATATTGACTCTATCTAATAAAAAGAAAATTTGATAAAAATAAATTATTAATATTTTTACGCTTTTACTTTTAATAATTTTCTTTACTAAAATCGGCGGACGATTAAAATATTCTGGTAAGAAATCGTGAGAGTAAATTTCAAGAGTATAAAGTTAAAAACATTAGCTATCAACTTTTCTAAACATTAAACTTTAAATAAAAAATAAAAACATTATTGTAAAAGAAGTTGTAAGTTAAAACAATGTTTTTGTAGAAACATGTTGAGAATTGTTTTGTAGAAGAATTTAAAACAATGTTTTTGTTAAAACAATGTTCGTGAAACAATGTTTTCGTTAAAACATTGTTTTTGTAAAAACAAGTTTAAATCAACTTATTAATCATGTTTTTAGTAATGAATTTGTCTTCAGAATTTTAATTTTATAAAAACATATAATTAAATAATTATTAAATTAAATATTTTAGAAACATTTAATGGAAAAATTAACAAAAAATGTTGTAATAAAAATATTTATTTTCTCCTTTTTATTTTTAATTACTTCAATAGTTGCACAATTTCAACAACAACCTGGAGGAGGACCACCACCACCACCACCTCCTGTTGTTGGAGGAAATGTTCCTGTAAATAATGGACAAAATATTGGACCTCAAGGATCTCAACTTTTTTCAGGAATTGGAGATAATTTACTTTATGGAGGTTTTTTTTTAAAAAAAGAATTAATTAATTAATTATTTTTAGTTAATTTGGTACCATTTGGTCCTGAAGTAGGTGATCGTAAAGTTCATCCAGGATTTTTAACTGCTGGACAAACAATTGATTTATATATGTATTTTCCTTTTTATGGAGGTCTTTACAATTATACAACAGTAAATAAACAATAATAAATAAAATTAAATTAAATTTATTTAGTTATCAGTTAATGGATATATGGCATTTGCAACAGTTCTTGATCAAGGACCTACAATAGTTAATATTAAAATAATAATAATATGTAAATATTTAGAATGTTGGACCAGAGACAACTGATTGGCCTAGACAACAAGATCCAGCAATGATAGGTCCTTATTTATGTAAACAACAGGTAAATTTATTAAATGTTTTGAACAAATTCTGATTTTTAATTTAAACATTATTTTATTTTAATGTTTAGATTAAATTCTGATTTAATTTAAACATTAATTTGCATTTTAATTAAATTCTGATTTAATTTAAACATAGTTTACTTAAATGTTTTAATTAAATTCTGATTTTTTAAATTTATATTTCAATTGTTTAGATTAAATTCTGATTTTGTTTAATATAAACATGTGTTTATTTAAATTAAATTCTGATTTTGTTTTAAATTAAACTTAATTAATTTAAATGTTTTAATAAATTCTGATTTAATCTAAACATTAGTTTATTTTACTTAAATTCTGATTTTATTTTTATTAAAGATACCTCAAGATAGCAATGTAGCATTAAGATCTGGTGTTTATTATCGTTTAATTATGCGTCAATCAATGTTTGGAAGAGGAACAGGAATGAATGTTGGAGGACCAGATGTTGGGGGAACAATGCCTGAAAGTAGTTTCTTTGGTTTTCGTTTCCAAAAATGTCCAGCAGCTGCAGACAATTATGTTAGATGTGATGCTGCAGGAGATTATTTTCTTGATCAAATGATGCGTTGGTTACAAGGTGTTTCTTTATTTAATTTAATTAAATAAATATATTTTTATTTAAATTAATTAATAGAAGGAGTAGCAGGAGCTACAGCATTTCGTGCAGATGCTGCTTTAATTGTTACTTGGTATAATACAGCTTCTGCAATTTCTGGTAGAGCAGATATTGATGGAGGTCAATTAGCAACATATCAAGTTGTTTGGTTAACTGATCAAGCAGGGAGACTTAGTTATGTTATTTTAAATTATGATAAACTTGGATTTGATGCTGCTGATATTAGAATGAATTCAAGAAGTGGAAGATGTCAGGTTGTATTTTAATTATTCTGATTTTTATTTTATTTGTTTTAATTCTTATTTTTATTTGTTTGTTGTTTTGTATAATTTCTTATTTTTATTTGTTTGTTGTTTTGTATAATTTCTGATTTTTGTTTGTTTTGTTTTAATTATGTTTCTGATTTTTATATTTAATTTGTTTTGTTTTAATTCTTGTTTTTAATTTGTTTTGTTGTTTTGTTTTAATTTCTGATTTTTATATTTAATTTGTTTTGTTTTAATTCTTGTTTTTAATTTGTTTTGTTGTTTTGTTTTAATTCTGATTTTTGGTTGTTTTGTTTATTTGTTTTGTTTTAATTTCTAATTTTTGTTTGTTTTGTATTAATTCTGATATTTAAATAGGCTTTATTTAATGGAGGAAATCACACAGGTTTTGTACTTGTTGATCCAACACAGAATTATAAAAATACTCCCAAAGTATTAGCTCAACGTTCAGGAGTACCTCATATGGTACGTGGTCGTTATATGTTTAGAGTAGATGATGTTGTTAGACCAGGAGGATGTTCAAATAAAACTGGTGGAACTTGTAATAATTTTATTTAAATTAAATAAATTAAAATAAATATTTATTTATTTAATTTAGATCCAATAATGATATATCCAAATATTGTTAATATGCTTGGTGAAATGACTGTTGATGTTAATGCAATATGTTTAGATAGAACACAAACATATATTTTAATGATTGAACAAAGACAAGTAATTTTATTAAAAATAAAATAATTTAATTAAAAAAGACTGCTTCTTGTATTGTTCTTAATGCAGCAATGGCTCGTTGTAATATTCCTAAAATTTATGATTGGGGAACTAAAACTGTGTTTTTTCAACCTCAAAGTCAAGGAGCAAATGATGAAAGGGCCTTTGTTGGTTATATTTATTTTGGTATTAAAAACATTGTTTTTTTAAAAATTAAAAACATTTTTATTTATTTAAAGTTCCTCCAACGTTAGATCCTATGCGTTTAGATATTGGAAATATTTATGGTAATTCTTTTTTTTTTAAATAATTTAAAAATTATTAGATTGGTATAAAAATCCTATACCAAACATTGTTATGCCTATTTCTTGGTATCCTCGTAATTTTACAAATCCTGATTTAAACTTTTTTGACCAAAATATGCATATAAGTGATGATGCTGTTTATGGTGTTCAATTAGGTCTTTATGTTATTGGTTATAAAGAATCAAAAGATGATCAAGTAAGAAAAACAAACAAACATGTTTTAGATAAAAACATGTTTTTATCTAAAAACATGTTTTAAGTAAAAATATTTTAAATATAAACATGTTTTAAGTAAAAACATGTGTTTCATGTTTTATTTAATAAAAACATTTCTCTTCTTATTAAAAATGTTCATTTAACAAAACATGTTTTATTCATTTTTAAGATTAAAAAATTTCGTCCCGAACATCGAGTTCTTTGTAGACTTGCATCTTATTCAAACAGAAATACTTATGAATATAGATGGAATGCTCAAAAAGAAAGAATTAATTTAAATCAAGTTGAACAATGGTTAAAAATTAATTTAATTTAATCAAGTTTATATTTATAAATAAAGGTATATGAATGACTGGGAAAGAATGAATGAATTATTTACATTTAGAGTTGGTTATTTAAAATTATCTCCTTTACGAACAAATGATCAAGCTACTTTTCAAGCTCCTCATCTTTTATCAGGGTTTTTTTTAATTATTTAAAATTATAAATAAATAGACTTGTTTCTGCTCCAATTTCCCTTCATTGGCTTTGGTCTATTGGAAATCCTCGTTATGAAACAACAACTTTTTCTCGTCAAGAACAAGATGTTCAACAAGAATTTATTTCACAAAAAGCTAAAGAAATGTGTCATGATTGGTTTGATGAAGATGGAGCTCAATGGAAGTTTGTTTATATTTTTAATAATGTTATTCCTTTTAGTTTTATTCGTGATGTAGAAACAAATGCTTCTTGTCCATGTATTGAACATCAAGCTAAATTTGATTTAGGTCGTTTTATGCCTCATCCACGTTGTTCACAAACATTTAGAGATATAACTTGTACTTCAATGATTGGAGCAAAAAATTGTTATATGAGTGTAAATTAATTAATTAAATTAATTAATTTTTAATTATTTTAAAGGCATCAAATATTTATGGATCTTATTCTGGTAAACATTTTGATTATGGATATGGATATAGTGAATTTAATAGAGGAGATTTTTATCGAGATAGAGGGCCAGAAACAGGTCCTGGAAATGAAGGAACATCATTTGGTGGTGGTGGTGGTTATTATGGAAGAGATGGTGGACATGATAGAGGAACGTAAGTTTAAACTTGAAACAATTGTTAAAAGAAAATAATTTTTAAGTCGTTTTCCAACACATTATGGTCAAGTTTGTTGTTATGATGAAAAAGGTATTTATTTGTTCTAAGTTTGTAATATTAAACATTAAATGTTTATAATTTTAAACAAACTTAAGATTAAACTCAAACATTTCCTTTTATTAAATGTTTGTATTTTTTACAAACTTAAGATTAAACTCAAACATTTCCTTTTATTAAATGTTTGTGTTTAACAAACTTAAGATTAAACACAAACATTTCCTTTTATTAAATGTTTGTATTTTTAAAGTTTAAACTTAAAAACTTGTTTAATTTTAATTAAGGCTTTTTAATGCAAACAACCTATCAACCAGTCATTAAAGTTATTGAAGAAACTCCTTATAATCCTGGATATCCATTACGTGCCTATGAATTTGGTACACCTCCATATATGGGTCAATTTGAAGTTCCTGGTCTTTCTGCCTTTCATCATGATTATATGCCTTATTTTCTTTGTTGTAAATTTGCCAAATTTCGTTGCCAACTTTTTTATTGGAGAAGGCCAAGTAGTGGTTGCCAACAATATCAACCACCTGCTATTGGTTTTTTTTTAATTCAAATATTTTAATTAAAAAATAAAAAGGTGAAGCAATGGGTGCTGGAACTTTTCATACAATTGATAATGATAAATTTGTATTTAATGAACCAGGAGTTTATACTCTTCTTCACATTCCAAAAACATTAAATAATCCAGAAGTTCGTATACAAATAAGACTTGAACGTTACCCAAATAGACGTGTAGATTTTAGTATGTTAGGACGTTATCTATCACAAGAACAATTAGTTCAACCAACAAATGCTACTGTTATAACTGGAATTGCAATAGAAGCTACTGGAACTGAAGTTTTATTTCTTTTAATTTAAATTTATTTAAATTAATTTTTAGAGAGTTCATGTATTAGCAAGAGGAGATACTCGTCGTTTTCGTTACAGAACTTCTGTTATTGTTGGAAATATTCTTAGATATTTTGATACAATGAGACTTCAACGATTTAAAGGTTTTTTTTATTTTTCTATCTAATTTAATTAAATTAATTTTTAGGTGTTTTAATTTATGTAAATAATGTAGAACGTGGTCAACCAGAAGTTTATGTTGTTTTAGAAGAAGCTCAAATTGGTGTTCGAATTAGAGAAAGTTATTCTGTTGATATTGACAGAATGCCAATGTATCAAGAATCAATGGGAATTTTAGATATTTCATTAAGTGTTCCTCCACAATATGGAGTGGTAAATTTAAATATTGTTTTAAAAATAATATTTAAAGCAACCTGATGGAGATAAAACAAGAGATCAAGAAATGCGTCAACGTTATAATTTACCCCGTGTTTCTGGTTTAATGCGTCCTTTTCCTGATACAGTTACTGGATCTATATATAGCACTTTAACTTTAAATGAAGTTAATTCTGAATCAATTAGACAACAAATAATTAATTATTATAAAGTACCTGGATCTGGGGAAAGATTTAATGATTATCAACAACAAACATTAAATCAATATATGATACCTACAGATAATATGTTTTTGTTTTTAATTAATTAATATTTGTTTTTGATTTTTAGGTTTACAACAAGTAGAGAAGAAGATAAAAAATTTGAAGCTTTTCCAGAATCAGCAATGAAAAATGAACCAATTTATAAAACTGCTCCTATTTATGAAACTCCACAATACAGATTTGTTCCTAGAACAGGATCTGTTTTAATGCAAATATTGCAACAATGCAATGATTTAGCTTCAAGAGATACAAGTAAAAACTTGAAACTTGTTTTTAAAAATACAAACACTTCAATATTAAACTTTAAAAACACAAACTTAAATAATTAAACATAAAAACATAAACCTAAATAAAATTAAAAACAGAAACAAACTTAAATAAAATTAAACAATAATTATAGTTGGAATGCAACCATATCAGGGACAACTTTATTGGGATTGGGCTTCTCAATGTCCAGATAATCCAGGAAAAATACTTCAAGAATGTGGAGATAATGTTCCTTGTCTTTATGATTTTACTCTATTAAATGCTGAAATATTAGGAAATGAAATAAAAGATACTTGGAATTCTTTTTTTCATGATAGAAGTCAAGCAATTAGAAGTTATAATAGTTGTGGACCTATAAATATTGAATATCCAGTAATAAATAAATTAAAAATAAATAAATAATATTTAGGAATATATGATTAAAACTCCAGCATTATCTCCAAGTTATATGCAAGGAGATGTTGCTAGATTTGAATGTTTTCAAGTTTATTTATTTTAATTTATAAGTAAATTTAATTAATTAAAGTCTCATTGGATAAAAGGAGATGCTGAATATAAATGTTCTTTAGTTGTTGATTACAATGTTTGTTTGTTTTTGTTGTGTTTTTATTTATTTATTTATTTAGTATCCAAATAGCTATAGATTTGAATGGAATAAAGGTGGACAGCCTTGGTGTCGTTCTAGAGAAATGGATAATATGCTTACTTGGTTATTAGGAATTCTTGGGTATTTTTATTTAATTAATTTTAATTTAATTAAAATTAAATTATAGAACAGTAGGTTGTATTCTTCTCGTTGTTCTTTTCTTTCTCTGTTGTTGGTGTGTTAAAGTTAGAAGAAGGCAGGACCTTGAAAAATTTGCTGGTGGTCCTCCAAGGCAGCAATTTATTACCCCCGTAATTATTATTGAATAAAGATTTTAGCTTTTTATTTAGAGGTTTGGAGGTCCAGAAATGCTGCCTCTTAAAAGTGTTGGTTCTGTTAGCAGTCTAGAATTAAGACCAAAAAATGAAGGAGTTCCACAACTGCCTGATCAAAATATTGTGGGAGGTCCGGACGAGACATCTCAACTTCTTGGTCTTCATACTAGTGTTTAAAAAATGAAATTAATAATTAAAAGAATGTTTAATTTTCTCTATTATTTGATCATATTTATACTTTTTTATATTAATAAATTAATTAAATTAATTTAAGGATTTACTGCGCATCGGTCAATAAAAAATAAATATTTTGCGCAATTAATAAAATAATAAAAACAAATTAAATAAATATATTTAATTCTTTTTCAGCTCAATGACCTACTATTTTATTTTTCGATTCATTTCACTACGTTGTTTATTTTTCCGGAAACACTTTCCTTTTTTAATTTATTTAATTCCAACTTTAATTATTTTTGTAATTATAATTCTGGTCTTACAATACTTAAATCAACTTAATTATTACTTAAAGTTTGAGCGTCAAAATGTTTTAAAACAAATTGTTGTTTTCCCTAGAGGAGGGGATGAGTTAAAATTTAATCAACCTTGGGAACTACCTGAAAGAATGATTTACAAAAATATTGAAGAATTGGTTAAAATTAATGGAGGTAAAAATAGGTACATTACTGGAGATTTTACATATAGGTTTAAAATCTGTTGAATAAAAATAAAATTTAAACCAAAAATTCAGTCCAGGACTCGGAAATTTAATGTTTCAATTTGCTGCCTTAAGAATATTGGCTGAACTTAAAAACGCTTATTTATTAATCCCTCAAGATTGCAAACTTAAAAGAGCCTTTATTTTGGAAGAAAAAGTTTTATTTATTGAAACAAAAGTTTTACAAAAATTTATTGAAGAAAATGCTGCAACTAATATTAATTTTGAGGTATTAAAATAAAACTTGGAAAGCTTAAGTTTGTAAAGTTTGCAAACCTACGAGGTTGTAAACTTAGAGAAAAAGTTGTAAACTTGGAAAAGTTATAATTTTTTAATTTCTTTTTATAAAACAGGATTGCTGCAAATATATTCCAACATTTGAAACTAAAATAAATTTTACTCAAAATGCTCAAAACATTTTTGTTGTTAATGGTTACTTTCAATCGTATCGTTATTTTCATCCAAAATATTTGAAACTTATTGAAACTAATTTTAGTTTCCTTGACGGAATCAAGCAAAGAGCAAAGCTTATTTTAAATAAAATTTTACTTGAAAATAACAAGTTTTTTTTTAAAGAAGTTAAAAATTTTTTTCCAAAAGATCAACAAACTCTTCACCTCTTTTAATTGGCGTACATGTAAGACACGGGATTGATCTAACAATGCATCAGAGGAATCGGCGTTATGGTCATACAGTAGCAACTGTTGATTATTACAAAAATGCAATGGAATATTTTATTAAAAAGGAAAATAATACTGAAATTATATTTTTGGTAGTTTCTGATAATATGTCTTGAGCAAAAAGAAATATTAAACTTGTTGAGAAGATTGGTTTGTTAAACTTGTGTAAATTTAAGTTTGTAAATTACAATTAAGAACGAATATCTTTGGTACATTACACCAGTAGCTATAGAGAAATTGATATGGCTATTCTTACACAATGCAATCATTTAATTATTTCTACTGGTACATTTAGCTGGTGGAGTGCTTATTTATTGCAATCAAAAATAACTAATGCTCAAGTTTTATATTTTAGTGATTGGCCTAAGTCTGGATCATTATTAGAAAATATTGTTGAAAAAAAGGATTATTTTCTTCCCTCATGGATTTCGTTAAAATAAACTTAAGTTTTATTTAAGTTTACAAACTTAATTTGCAATAAAGACAAACTTAGGTTTTGTAAAAGAAATATAAAATAAACTTAAGTTTTATTTAAGTTTACAAACTAATTTGCAATAAAGACAAACTTAAGTTTTTAAAAACTTGTCTTAAAACTTGTTTTTATTAAATATGTAACAGGAATTAAAATAAACTTAAGATTGTAAATTTAAATGAGTGAATTGTAATTTATTAATATTAATTTTCATTTAATTATTTCTTCAGTTCACAAACTTAAGTTCTCTTTATCATTTATTTACCTTACTTGGAACATTGCATACACTTCCTAATGCAACATACAAGGATTCAGCTCTACCCGGTGCTAAATAAGTGTCAATTTTGTTTTCTTTCAGAAGATTTGCTTTAGCCTTTTTTAAAAGTGAAGAACATTCTTTAGTATAACTAATTGATTGAACTTCTCTTAAAGCTTTAATTAAAGCTTTAGTTAGCTTTTCCAGAGAAGGAGCTATAAGAGTCGAATAATCCTGATAAGTTATTATCTCTTGAGGACCCCCATATCGTGACCATAATTTAAAATAAGCTTCCTATTGTATTTTTAAATGAATTAAAATTTTTTTAAAGTTGCCTGAGTTATTTGACTAGCATAAAGTTGAGCTTCAAAAAAAGTTGTAATTACAGTGTCCGAATTATTAGCAACAACAAAAGCATTGTATAAAAAACCATATTCACTAACAACTGATCTGACTGATAATCCTTCAAGATATTTATAAATTGTCATTTTTTCAACGACATCCAAACGTTTATCTACTAAATTAACCAAAGCTTCAAGTTTTACTTAAATCAGAAATTAAATTAAAAAAAAAAGAAAATTAATTTTTAAAATTAAACCAAGAGAATTAGCTTCATCATTGTTTGACTTAACAATAATAATTGAAGTAAAAAATAAAATAAAATTAAATATCATTTTAAATTTTGAAAAAATTTAAACTCAATGATTCTAAAGGCATTTTCTCTTTAATTTAAATAATAAGTAATATTTATGTATTTTGATTGGCATGTGATGATATTTTCGCCTTTTTCTTTTATTAAAGGAGTAAATTAAAACAGAAAATAACTAAAAATGGCAATCTCACAAAAAATAATTTTTTTATAAATTTTTATTTAATTAAAAACCCTAACCCCAAAATATCAAAAATTTTAATTCTAATTCTAACCAACAAATAGAAGCCTTTAAGTTTAATTTTATTAAGTTGATCTCTAGGATTTACCTAATTTAAAAATTATAAAATTAATTTTAAATGTATGAACAACTGGCATTTTTGCATTTTCAAATTTTCAATGCCAATTTAAAATAAATAACTATATTTAATAATTTATTTTTCTATAATTGGAATAATATTCTTTATTTATTTATTCATTTTTATTTATAAAATTTTATTATAATTATTTATTTATTTATTAAAAATAATAAAAATAGTCAGAGAAAACTATCTAAATTTTTATTTACTCTCTCATCTATTAAATAATAAAATAATTAAATACATTATTATTTTTTCCTTTTTAATTAGTACTTAAAAGGACACGTCCTCCCCTTTTAATCTTTAAATTAGCATTAGCTGTTTCTTCAACATTCTTCCCTTCTGGTGGAATGCCTCGATTGATTTTATGAGGAATTAGTTTAGGTACCATTTTAATACAATCTGTGGTATTTTTAATTAATTAATTAATTAAATTAACCAGGAATAGGACAAACACTGTGGCAAAGAGTGCAACCTGTACAATTCTCTTCATTAACATGTGCTAAATGAGAATCCTTATCAAACGAAATTGCTTGGTACCCAGAATCATTACACGTCATATAACTAAATTTTAAAGAGATTTTAAAAAATATAAGTGTTGTCTTTTAACCATTTTCCACAATTTATGCAAAGATCATCGTCTATTAAAGCCACAACTTGTTGAGAATTGTCAAGCTCATTGTAGGCTCCTACTTTGTCTAAGGCTGTTCCCACCAATTCCTTTTAAACCAAATAAGAATAATTAAAAGAATTTTCTTCTTTTCTACCTTAATTTTTGGTATATTCGTTGGTTGATTATCAGGCCTTTTAGCGAAGAATACTTCATTTTCTATATTTCTGTCAAGCAAATTCTTTTCTAATTTATAACGCTTTTCACGGCAATTGCCCAATGCTGGGAGATGCTAAATTTTTTATTTTAAATTTTTAAAATAAATTCCTTAACCCCATTTTGGAGAAGTAAAGGTTTGCCTTTTTGATGCTTTTGAATAGGTGGACTTTGCCCATCCCAATCTGCTAAAGAAGAAATTCCGTTAAGGTAGAGTAGTGTACGTAGACCACTACAATAGTCTTCAACTAAAGTGAAGTCTTGGTTTTGAACTGCTGAACAGATCTATTTATTTAAAAAATTGTTTCAATGAAAGTTCCGTTGCAAGATAAAATAAATAAATCTGACTTGCAAAACAGAAGCTCCCGCACTCAAAAATTGTAATCCAGTCTCAGCACTATCAATTCCCCCAGCTGCTAAAATTGGAAACCCAGGAAGTTCATTTGCAATAGCTGAAACAGCACGCAATGAAATTGGCCTTATAGCATTGCCAGAAACACCTCCATAGGTTGTTCTATAAAGTAAAGGAGTAAGAAGACCCTGAGGGAAAACTATGTTTAAAAAATGCCCTGAGGGAAAACTATTTTTAAAAAACGCCCTGAGGGAAAACTATGTTTAAAAAATGCCCTGAGGGAAAACTATTTAAAAAAATGCCTGAAAACTATTTTAAAAAATCCCCTAGATTTTATACTTCTCAATCCCTTCAAATTTATTCTTTACAATTTATTTCTCCCAACACTTGGCCAAGCAGTGGAATCAGAACGAAGGCTCATAAGCCCTGAAACAGTATTTGTAGCAGTAATTCCATCTGCACCGCCTTCTTTTGCTGCAATAGCAATTTTGCGAATGTCAGTAATATTTGGAGTCATTTTTGGAAAGAATGGAATTTTAACAGAATTTCGGACCCACTGCGAAATTTGTTTAACCATTTCTGGGTCTTGACCACAGGCTAATCCCATTCCTCTTTCACCCATTCCGTGAGGACAAGAAAGGTTTAACTCAAGGGCATCTGCGCCTGCAGCTTCTGACCGTACTGCTAACTCTGTCCAGTCTTCCTAACAAAAAAAATTAAAACTTGAAGAACGAAACTTAGTTTAACCAACTTTGTCAAAGCTAGCCATAATTGAAGCAATTACAATCTTAGTAGGAAAGTCTCTCTTAAGTTCGCGAATACACTCTAGCCAATACTTAAAGAATTAAATAAATACAATTTAATTAAATTAAAGAAAATACTTGAACAGTTTTTTCAGAAATAAGTTCAATATTAAGGAAAGAGCCTTGTCCAGGACCATAAATTGGACCACTGGTTGTACCTCTTACTATTCTCGGGGAAACATTGGTTACTAAATCCTTCAATTAAAAGCTCTTTTTTTTTAATTTTATGGTCTTAAATTAACCTTATCTAAGCCATAAGTTTTAGTTAAAACAAATGACCATCCCTGTTCAAAGGCTCTTCTACACATTGCCCCAGTTGTGGTTGGGGGAGCGGAGGCAAGGCCAAAAGGATGTTCAAAATGAATACCACACATTTCTATAGAGAGATCAATCTAATTTTAAAAAAATAATTAAAAAATTAAATTTTGAGTATAAATTGCTTCATCTATAGGAGTATAGAAAAGAGGTAATTCTGGTTTTTCTGATACTGTGAATCCATGTAATGATTGAATATAACGATGAATATGCCAAGCAGCTGTTTTCCCGTCATTAACTGATTCCTTAAAATTAAAAATTCAATTTAAGGGAAAAGAATAAATTAATTATTTAATTCTTTTTAAGCTTAAAAAGTTTCTCCATTTAAAAAACAAATTTCTTAACCACTGTTGTTTCTGCCACTCCAGCAACATCACCACCCAAAAATACCCATTTTTCTGAACTTTGTTGTGTTTTACTATTAACAATTGGAATTCCATTTTTATCAAATATTAATGGTTTAAGTGCTTCCTTTACTTAAATAATTAAAAAAATACATATTTTCTTTTCTCTTTTTATTTAATTACCATCAATATCAATAAGGTCAGAACCAAAAGCACTTATTACCCAATCCGCCTTTAAAGTAAGTTTCTGGTCTAAATCCTCAACCCATTGACCATCTAATTCTTGTTCCATTTTAACAAATTCACTAAAAAATATTTTTTTTAATTATTTTATTCGACTAAAAACAACATTGAAACAATGCGCCCTTCTCTCATGTTAACCTTCTTTGGGGACATAAAAGGCATAAACTCGCATTTTTCTTCGCGTGCTGCGTCCACCTTTATTTTAATAAAAGAAAGAAAAACTTAAGGTTTTAATGTTTTTAATAAAGTTTTAAATTCTGATTTTACAAACTTATATTTCTTAGTTTACAAACTTGAACTTACCTCTTCTGGAACTGCGCGAATTGAAGTAAATCCCTTAATAAATAACCTTAAGTTTTTAAGTTTGTAACTTTAATCATATTTTAAATTATTTTACCTTCCGAAAGACAACAGTTACTTTCTTTGCCCCACAACGTAGAGAAGAAGTAGCACAATCAAACGCAGTATCTCCTGCGCCCAAAACTAACACTCGATTATTTAATTTAGGCAATTTAGCTACTTTACTTGAAGAACAATTACAACATGAATTATTCTGACGCATTCCTAAAATTTAAAATTAATTGAAAAAAACTATTTTTTAATTTTTAGCCTTGTTTGCTAGCAATAGATACAAGAGGTAAAAATTCTTTAGAAGTATAAAATCCATTCTTTATATTTAACCCCTCAAAGATAGGAATTCTTTTAGCTTCAGGTAACCCAATTCCAATAAAAACTGCTTTACATCCTTCTGCTTTAAACTTTTCTAAAGTTAAGTCATTTTTATGAAGTTGACGACCTTTAATAATCTTTAAAAATTAAAGAATATTTTATTTTTTAATTAATATTTAAACTTTTATTCCAAGATCCTTTGCTAATTGTATTTCAAAATCAACAACATTATAAGGCAAACGATATTGAGGAATTTCTGATGAACTAAAATGGACTTAGAATTGAATAAAATAAAGCCCCTGGGGTTATTTTTAATCCCTCTATATTTATTGTTTTTTAAAGAAAATACTAGTGTACCTAAGCCCTCCTAAAAACTCTTCTTTCTCATAAATTGTTAGATCAGTATAACCCAATCTAGCTAAAAAAGTTGCACAGGAAATGCTTGAAGGGCCTGCGCCGATTAGGGCAATAGGCTCGCTATGTGCAGAATTTCGATTTTTAATAATATAAGGGTTCACAATTTGTCGAATATTCATTTTCATAAATACCTTAATTTAATTTTTAATTATTTTTTTAATTAAAATTAAAAAGACTTCAGTGGCAAATTGCTGAAGGCCCCCAATATTAATCGGTCCTTCTTCTGTTGCGTATAAATTGCAAGAACCAACACAGAGATCCGAGGTTGGACAAACCATACCACAGGTTAGGCTTAGTAGAATTGGGTTAGACAATTTTTAATTTTTTTATTTACCCAAGGGGATTGTCAGAAAAAATTAATTTTGCAGCGCCATAATAATTCTAAAAATTAAATTAAATTTTAATTAAATTAACTTAAATTAATTTTAATTAGTGTACTATAATATATCCAATTTTATAAATTTTAAAAATTATTTATAAAATAGAAAAAATTTAATTCTTGTCAAAAAAGACTTTTACTTTCCTTATTAGCAATACAGGAAATAAAAGCTTTAATATCCAACTGTGTAGGACAGCTCTTTTGGCAAGGGGCATCTGCACATTTTAAACCTTAAAAAACTATTTAATTATTTAAAAATTAATTTAGTTTATTTTTTAATAAAAGCTAACAACGCATAGCTTCTCTCAATGCCCCCCTCTCTGATAATGTTGTGTGTTTGATATCTCGAAAATCGTTTTCGTAAATATTGTCAACACATCCCTAAAATAATTTTTGGCATTTTTTAAAATTCTTTCTTTTTCTTACATTGCAAGATTTATTTGCATTCCTCTTCCATCTGTGCTTCTCCATTTTTGTCTCATAACTTGGCTTTATTGTAGCATTTAGTTGTATTTTAGGATTTAATTCGAGCAATGACTATTTAAGGTTATCAAGTTTATTAAATTAAATTAAACCTCAATATCTGGTGAATCTTTAGTATATTCTCCTTTTCTAATACCCATAAAAAAAGCTATTTCTTATCTAATAGACTTTAATTAATTAGTTGGACAGAAAATAAAGTAATGGAAAGAATGCAAGGTGCAATCAGTAAATAAATACCTTTTAAATCGATTTTATATAAAAAATCATATGACGGGAAATAAAATAATTATTTTAATAAAGATAATAAAAATGAATAAAAAATTAAAGTCAGTCCATATCAAAAATTTTGAAAAATTTTAAAAATTTTTAAAAATTCCTCAACCTGGACCATGGAATATTTTAAAAGTTCCTCGTTCAAAGGTTAAGATTATTAATTTAAATTAAATAATATTATATCTAATACATAAAAATATAAAATTAAAATGTTTTGGCAATGGAAATTTGGACTTTTTATTTTTTGAATGTTTCAAAAATTCATGGACCTTGACCATGGAATATTTTGGAAGTTAGTAAGGAAACATTGCCTTAAATTATTTTTAAAATTTATCTTGTAAGTTCTAATATTTAAAAAATATAAACTAAAGACCGTCCGTATCAAAAATTTTTTTTTGAATGTTTCAAAAATTCATGGACCTTGACCATGGAATATTTTGGAAGTTAGTTAGGAAACATTGCCTTAAATTATTTTTAAAATTTATCTTGTAAGTTCTAATATTTAAAAAATATAAACTTAAAGACCGTCCGTATCAAAAATTTTTTTTTAAATTTTTAAAAAATTCATGGACCTTGACCATGGAATAATTTTGAAACCTTCTGTACAAAAGTTTTTTAAATTATTTTAAAATTTATCTCTCAAGTTCTAATACCTAAAAAATATAAAATTAAAGCCCGCCCGTATCAAAAATTTTTTTAAATTTTTTAAAAATTCCTGGACCTTGACCATGGATAATTTTGAAACCTTCTGGACAAAAATTTTTAAAATTATTTTAAAATTTATCTCTCAAGTTCTAATACCTAAAAAATATAAAATTAAAGCCCGCCCGTATCAAAAATTTTTTTAAATTTTTTAAAAATTCCTGGACCTTGACCATGGAATAATTTTGAAACCTTCAGGACAAAAGCTTTTTAAATTATTTTAAAATTTATCTCTTAAGTTCTAATACCTAAAAATTATAAAATTAAAGCCCGACCGTATCAAAAATTTTTTTAAATTTTTTTAAAATTTTTAAAAATTCCTGGACCTTGACCATGTAATAATTTTGAAACCTTCAGGACAAAAGCTTTTTAAATTATTTTAAAATTTATCTCTTAAGTTCTAATACCTAAAAATTATAAAATTAAAGCCCGACCGTATCAAAAATTTTTTTAAATTTTTTAAAATTTTTAAAAATTCCTGGACCTTGACCATGTAATAATTTTGAAACCTTCAGGACAAAAGCTTTTTAAATTATTTTAAAATTTATCTCTTAAGTTCTAATACCTAAAAATTATAAAATTAAAGCCCGACCGTATCAAAAATTTTTTTAAATTTTTTTAAAATTTTTAAAAATTCCTGGACCTTGACCATGTAATAATTTTGAAACCTTCAGGACAAAAGCTTTTTAAATTATTTTAAAATTTATCTCTTAAGTTCCAATACCTAAAAATTATAAAATTAAAGCCCGACCGTATCAAAAATTTTTTTTTAATTTTTTTAAATTTTTTAAAAATTCCTGGACCTTGACCATGGAATAATTTTGAAACCTTCAGGACAAAAGCTTTTTAAATTATTTTAAAATTTATCTCCTAAGTTCTAATACCTAAAAATTATAAAATTAAAGCCCGACCGTATCAAAAATTTTTTTTAATTTTTTTAATTTTTTTAAATTTTTTAAAAATTCCTGGACCTTGACCATGGAATAATTTTGAAACCTTCAGGACAAAAGCTTTTTAAATTATTTTAAAATTTATCTCTTAAGTTCTAATACCTAAAAATTATAAAATTAAAGCCCGACCGTATCAAAAATTTTTTTAAATTTTTTTAAAATTTTTAAAAATTCCTGGACCTTGACCATGTAATAATTTTGAAACCTTCAGGACAAAAGCTTTTTAAATTATTTTAAAATTTATCTCTTAAGTTCTAATACCTAAAAATTATAAAATTAAAGCCCGACCGTATCAAAAATTTTTTTTAATTTTTTTAAATTTTTTAAAAATTCCTGGACCTTGACCATGTAATAATTTTGAAACCTTCAGGACAAAAGCTTTTTAAATTATTTTAAAATTTATCTCTTAAGTTCCAATACCTAAAAATTATAAAATTAAAGCCCGACCGTATCAAAAATTTTTTTATTTTAAAATTTTTAAAAATTCCTGGACCTTGACCATGTAATAATTTTGAAACCTTCAGGACAAAAGCTTTTTAAATTATTTTAAAATTTATCTCTTAAGTTCTAATACCTAAAAATTATAAAATTAAAGCCCGACCGTATCAAAAATTTTTTTAAATTTTTTTAAAATTTTTAAAAATTCCTGGACCTTGACCATGTAATAATTTTGAAACCTTCAGGACAAAAGCTTTTTAAATTATTTTAAATTTTATCTCTCTTAAGTTCTAATACCTAAAAATTATAAAATTAAAGCCCGACCGTATCAAAAATTTTTTTAAATTTTTTTAAATTTTTAAAAATTCCTGGACCTTGACCATGTAATAATTTTGAAACCTTCAGGACAAAAGCTTTTTAAATTATTTTAAAATTTATCTCTTAAGTTCTAATACCTAAAAATTATAAAATTAAAGCCCGACCGTATCAAAAATTTTTTTAAATTTTTTAAAATTTTTAAAAATTCCTGGACCTTGACCATGTAATAATTTTGAAACCTTCAGGACAAAAGCTTTTTAAATTATTTTAAAATTTATCTCTTAAGTTCTAATACCTAAAAATTATAAAATTAAAGCCCGACCGTATCAAAAATTTTTTTAAATTTTTTTAAAATTTTTAAAAATTCCTGGACCTTGACCATGTAATAATTTTGAAACCTTCAGGACAAAAGCTTTTTAAATTATTTTAAAATTTATCTCTTAAGTTCTAATACCTAAAAATTATAAAATTAAAGCCCGACCGTATCAAAAATTTTTTTAAATTTTTTTAAAATTTTTAAAAATTCCTGGACCTTGACCATGTAATAATTTTGAAACCTTCAGGACAAAAGCTTTTTAAATTATTTTAAAATTTATCTCTTAAGTTCCAATACCTAAAAATTATAAAATTAAAGCCCGACCGTATCAAAAATTTTTTTTTAATTTTTTTAAATTTTTTAAAAATTCCTGGACCTTGACCATGGAATAATTTTGAAACCTTCAGGACAAAAGCTTTTTAAATTATTTTAAAATTTATCTCTTAAGTTCCAATACCTAAAAATTATAAAATTAAAGCCCGCCCGTATCAAAAATTTTTTTTAATTTTTTAAAAATTCCTGGACCTTGACCATGGAATAATTTTGAAACCTTCAGGACAAAAGCTTTTTAAATTATTTTAAAATTTATCTCTTAAGTTCCAATACCTAAAAATTATAAAATTAAAGCCCGCCCGTATCAAAAATTTTTTTTTAATTTTTTTAAATTTTTTAAAAATTCCTGGACCTTGACCATGGAATAATTTTGAAACCTTCAGGACAAAAGCTTTTTAAATTATTTTAAAATTTATCTCTTAAGTTCTAATACCTAAAAATTATAAAATTAAAGCCCGACCGTATCAAAAATTTTTTTAAATTTTTTTAAAATTTTTAAAAATTCCTGGACCTTGACCATGTAATAATTTTGAAACCTTCAGGACAAAAGCTTTTTAAATTATTTTAAAATTTATCTCTTAAGTTCTAATACCTAAAAATTATAAAATTAAAGCCCGACCGTATCAAAAATTTTTTTTAATTTTTTTAAAATTTTTAAAAATTCCTGGACCTTGACCATGTAATAATTTTGAAACCTTCAGGACAAAAGCTTTTAAATTATTTTAAAATTTATCTCTTAAGTTCTAATACCTAAAAATTATAAAATTAAAGCCCGACCGTATCAAAAATTTTTTTTAATTTTTTTAATTTTTTTAAATTTTTTAAAAATTCCTGGACCTTGACCATGGAATAATTTTGAAACCTTCAGGACAAAAGCTTTTTAAATTATTTTAAAATTTATCTCTTAAGTTCTAATACCTAAAAATTATAAAATTAAAGCCCGACCGTATCAAAAATTTTTTTTAATTTTTTTAAATTTTTTAAAAATTCCTGGACCTTGACCATGGAATAATTTTGAAACCTTCAGGACATAAGCTTTTTAAATTATTTTAAAATTTATCTCTTAAGTTCTAATACCTAAAAATTATAAAATTAAAGCCCGACCGTATCAAAAATTTTTTTTAATTTTTTAAAAATTCCTGGACCTTGACCATGTAATAATTTTGAAACCTTCAGGACAAAAGCTTTTTAAATTATTTTAAAATTTATCTCTTAAGTTCTAATACCTAAAAATTATAAAATTAAAGCCCGACCGTATCAAAAATTTTTTTAATTTTTTAAATTTTTTAAAAATTCCTGGACCTTGACCATGGAATAATTTTGAAACCTTCAGGACAAAAGCTTTTTAAATTATTTTAAAATTTATCTCTTAAGTTCTAATACCTAAAAATTATAAAATTAAAGCTCGCCCGTATCAAAAAATTTTTTTAATTTATTTAAATTTTTTTAAATTTTTTAAAAATTCCTGGACCTTGACCATGGAATAATTTTGAAACCTTCAGGACAAAAGCTTTTTAAATTATTTTAAAATTTATCTCTTAAGTTCTAATACCTAAAAATTATAAAATTAAAGCCCGCCCGTATCAAAAATTTTTTTTAATTTTTTTAAATTTTTTTAAATTTTTTAAAAATTCCTGGACCTTGACCATGGAATAATTTTGAAACCTTCAGGACATAAGCTTTTTAAATTATTTTAAAATTTATCTCTTAAGTTCTAATACCTAAAAATTATAAAATTAAAGCCCGACCGTATCAAAAATTTTTTTTAATTTTTTAAAAATTCCTGGACCTTGACCATGGAATAATTTTGAAACCTTCAGGACAAAAGCTTTTTAAATTATTTTAAAATTTATCTCTTAAGTTCCAATACCTAAAAATTATAAAATTAAAGCCCGCCCGTATCAAAAATTTTTTTTTAATTTTTTTAAATTTTTTAAAAATTCCTGGACCTTGACCATGGAATAATTTTGAAACCTTCAGGACAAAAGCTTTTTAAATTATTTTAAAATTTATCTCTTAAGTTCTAATACCTAAAAATTATAAAATTAAAGCCCGACCGTATCAAAAATTTTTTTAAATTTTTTTAAAATTTTTAAAAATTCCTGGACCTTGACCATGTAATAATTTTGAAACCTTCAGGACAAAAGCTTTTTAAATTATTTTAAAATTTATCTCTTAAGTTCTAATACCTAAAAATTATAAAATTAAAGCCCGCCCGTATCAAAAATTTTTTTTAATTTTTTTAAATTTTTTTAAATTTTTTAAAAATTCCTGGACCTTGACCATGGAATAATTTTGAAACCTTCAGGACATAAGCTTTTTAAATTATTTTAAAATTTATCTCTTAAGTTCTAATACCTAAAAATTATAAAATTAAAGCCCGACCGTATCAAAAATTTTTTTTAATTTTTTAAAAATTCCTGGACCTTGACCATGGAATAATTTTGAAACCTTCAGGACAAAAGCTTTTTAAATTATTTTAAAATTTATCTCTTAAGTTCCAATACCTAAAAATTATAAAATTAAAGCCCGCCCGTATCAAAAATTTTTTTTAAATTTTTTTAAATTTTTTAAAAATTCCTGGACCTTGACCATGGAATAATTTTGAAACCTTCAGGACAAAAGCTTTTTAAATTATTTTAAAATTTATCTCTTAAGTTCTAATACCTAAAAATTATAAAATTAAAGCCCGACCGTATCAAAAATTTTTTTAAATTTTTTTAAAATTTTTAAAAATTCCTGGACCTTGACCATGTAATAATTTTGAAACCTTCAGGACAAAAGCTTTTTAAATTATTTTAAAATTTATCTCTTAAGTTCTAATACCTAAAAATTATAAAATTAAAGCCCGACCGTATCAAAAATTTTTTTTAATTTTTTAAAAATTCCTGGACCTTGACCATGGAATAATTTTGAAACCTTCAGGACAAAAGCTTTTTAAATTATTTTAAAATTTATCTCTTAAGTTCTAATACCTAAAAATTATAAAATTAAAGCCCGACCGTATCAAAAATTTTTTTAAATTTTTTTAAAATTTTTAAAAATTCCTGGATCTTGACCATGTAATAATTTTGAAACCTTCAGGACAAAAGCTTTTTAAATTATTTTAAAATTTATCTCTTAAGTTCCGATACCTAAAAATTATAAAATTAAAGCTCGACCGTATCAAAAATTTTTTTAAATTTTTTTAAATTTTTTAAAAATTCCTGGACCTTGACCATGGAATAATTTTGAAACCTTCTGGACAAAAGCTTTTTAAATTATTTTAAAATTTATCTCTCAAGTTCTAATACCTAAAAATTATAAAATTAAAGCCCGACCGTATCAAAAATTTTTTTAAATTTTTTTAAATTTTTTTAAATTTTTTAAAAATTCCTGGACCTTGACCTTGGAATAATTTTGAAACCTTCTGGACAAAAGCTTTTTAAATTATTTTAAAATTTATCTCTCAAGTTCTAATACCTAAAAATTATAAAATTAAAGCCCGACCGTATCAAAAATTTTTTTAAATTTTTTTAAATTTTTTAAAAATTCCTGGACCTTGACCTTGGAATAATTTTGAAACCTTCTGGACAAAAGCTTTTTAAATTATTTTAAAATTTATCTCTTAAGTTCTAATACCTAAAAAATATAAAATTAAAGCCTGCCCGTATCAAAATTTTTTTTAAATTTTTTTAAATTTTTTTAAAATTCCTAGACCTTGACCATGGAATAATTTGGAAGTTAGTTAGGAAACATTGCCTTAAATTATTTTTAAAATTTATGATGTAAGTTCTAATATTTAAAAAATATAAACATTAAGCCCGTCCGTATCAAAAATTTTGAAAAATTTTTTTTAATTTTTTAAAAATTCCTGGACCTTGACCATGGAATATTTTGGAAGTTAGTTAGGAAACATTGCCATAATTTTTTTTTAAAATTTATGATGTAAGTTCTAATATTTAAAAAATATAAACTTGAAGCCCGTCCGTATCAAAAATTTTGAAAAATTGCTCTTTTTCTTCCTTATTGTTCTTTTTTGCTCTAAAGTTTAAAATATTTAATTTATGCTTCTATCAGAAGTAAAAGTATTTTAAATTAGATTTAAAAACTTAAATAAAAATTATAAAATTTATTATTAAAATTTTTCTTTTTTTATTAATTTGCTTTCAATTCACTCTTTTTGTTTTGTTTTTTTCGCAACAAAATTTTACTTGATTAAAAATTAGATTTTGTATTAATAAAATATTCTTATACAAAGAACTGAAATCAATTAATTTTTTTATGTTTTATTGAGGGAAAATTGTTTTTTCTTTCTTTTTTCTGCTACAATTGAATTTGCGGTTTTTTAGACTGGTTTGTTTATAGGTTAGTATAAAAATAAACTTGACCTCTAACTATATTTATTTCTATTTTATATTCGCAAACTTGGATACAATTTATAAATAATATTGTAAACTTTAAGAGAAAAACTTGATATTTAAAGCTTGCTATTTTAAATTCAACTTGTTTTTAAGTAATTTCTAAAACTTAGTTTACACATTAAGTTTGAACTTGAGAATTTTACAAACTTGAAAATTACAATCTCTTTTCTTTAAAATAATTAACAAATTTAATTACAACACACAAATAGTTGTTTGTAATTTAACTTTTCAGAAGGTTATAAATTATTAATGAGCTAACAGACAATCCTCTTCCTTTTCCCGACTTTTAACAATTATTTATCGTCCTCAATCATTTTTTTTAACTAGCTAATCTTTTTTTTAATATATATATATATATTATAATATCCTTTTCAGCCTCAACCGCTAATAATTATTTTTTATATTGCGCGTAATAAAGAATATTACGCATCTGTCAAATAAAACACACAATTTTCCTGTTCCTAGAATGAACAGAAAAAATTAATATTCACAAGATTCTTCATTTTCGTAATCCCGTTGTATAATTAAATATCCGTTGGTTTAAAAAATATTTGCAAATCTAATAAACTGTTCAAAATACTAAAATAATTATTAAATAAATTATTATTTTGAATTAGATTTTTTCCATTAAATAATGAATTTAATTGGCACCGTTCTTCAGCTATTTTGGAATAAAATTTACTTATTACTTTTTATCTTTATTTTTTTGTTTTACTGTTTTTTAAGCACAAATGCAGTTCAGAATGATAATTTAGATCCATTTGCAGGGCTTAAAGTGTAAGCTTTCAAGTACAGATTCTTTAAGTACTTAATTAGTTCAAATATTCCTTGTGGTACTAGTTTTATTCCCTGTGTGGATAATGAAGAATTATTATTTGAAGGAATTGCTGTAGAAAATAAAAAATCTGCATTTGGTGTTAAAACAAGTGCAAGTATGTTATTTTTAAACTTTAAGTTTACAATTTAGTTTAAATTTTAAGTTGTAAACTTAAACTTTAAGTTGTAACTTTAAGTTGTAAATTTAAATTTTAAGTTGTAAACTTAAACTTTAAGTTGTAACTTTAAGTTGTAAATTTAAATTTTAAGTTGTAACTTTAAACTTTAAGTTGTAACTTTAAGTTGTAAATTTAAATTTTAAGTTGTAACTTTAAACTTTAAGTTGTAACTTTAAGTTGTAAATTTAAATTTTAAGTTGTAACTTTAAACTTTAAGTTGTAACTTTAAGTTGTAAATTTAAATTTTAAGTTGTAAACTTAAACTTTAAGTTGTAACTTTAAGTTGTAAATTTAAATTTTAAGTTGTAAACTTAAACTTTAAGTTGTAACTTTAAGTTGTAAATTTAAATTTTAAGTTGTAACTTTAAACTTTAAGTTGTAACTTTAAGTTGTAAATTTAAATTTTAAGTTGTAACTTTAAACTTTAAGTTGTAACTTTAAGTTGTAAATTTAAATTTTAAGTTGTAACTTTAAACTTTAAGTTGTAACTTTAAGTTGTAAATTTAAATTTTAAGTTGTAAACTTAAACTTTAAGTTGTAACTTTAAGTTGTAAATTTAAATTTTAAGTTGTAAACTTAAACTTTAAGTTGTAACTTTAAGTTGTAAATTTAAATTTTAAGTTGTAACTTTAAACTTTAAGTTGTAACTTTAAGTTGTAAATTTAAATTTTAAGTTGTAACTTTAAACTTTAAGTTGTAACTTTAAGTTGTAAATTTAAATTTTAAGTTGTAACTTTAAACTTTAAGTTGTAACTTTAAGTTGTAAATTTAAATTTTAAGTTGTAAACTTAAACTTTAAGTTGTAACTTTAAGTTGTAAATTTAAATTTTAAGTTGTAAACTTAAACTTTAAGTTGTAACTTTAAGTTGTAAATTTAAATTTTAAGTTGTAACTTTAAACTTTAAGTTGTAACTTTAAGTTGTAAATTTAAATTTTAAGTTGTAACTTTAAACTTTAAGTTGTAACTTTAAGTTGTAAATTTAAATTTTAAGTTGTAACTTTAAACTTTAAATTGTAAACTTAAAGTTTATTTTTCTTTAAAAAGCTCAAAATGTAAAAGCAAACGAATTCCCTCAAATTGATGAACTTGAAGCATTTTCAAATACAAAGAAAACACAAATGGCCCGTGAAGTTTCAAAATTGTTGGGTGAAAAAGGGCTTCAGAATGCAGCAATTGCAGCAAAATTGGAAATTGATCAACTTTTTAATTTAACTGAAACTCGACTTTTTAGGGATTTTAAAGGTAAAAAACAATTAAACTGACATTAAATAAAATTCCAAGTTTAATCTTAAAATTCCAAGTTTAATAAACTTTTTAAAGCTACAAACTTTCTTTTTTCTACAATGGCTTGGAATGAGCTTTGGCGTTCTGATAAAAGAATTAAAACACTTAGCTACACAGCTTTGTCTTCTACAGCTGCAACACGCTTCTTAAGTACCAATACATTAAATAATGTAGAACAAGTTCGTTTTGGTCTTTCTGATATGTCTTTGCAAAAAACTGTTCTGGAACGCTTTTGTCCTTTAAATGGAATTTCTCAGTGTGTTCCTGGGAAGGTAATAAACAAATAAAAATTATAAAAATAATTTGAAGTATCGTTCATATTCCGGTCATTGTAATAATGTAAGAGAGCCTTTTTGGGGTGCAGCCTATGAACCTTTCAAGAGGTTAAAGCCACCGGTTTATGAAGATGGTTTATTTAAATGTTTAAAATTTAAATTAAAAATACTAAAAGGAATTGAAAAGCCTCGACAATCAAGTTCTTCTCAAGGATCTCCCCCATTACCTAGTCCAAGAATTTTGTCAAATAAACTGTTAAATGGTTCGACTGCTTCGTCTAAAAATAAAAAACATTTTTGTTCCTTACTTTTGGCCCAATGGGCTCAATTTATTTATGAAGATATTGTCAGAATTGGAACTAATAGAATTTTTGCTTCAGGTAAATTATTTTCTTTTTTTTATTTTTTTAAATTTCTAAAGAATCTTCTCGTAATTCTGCTTCAATACCTATGCCTTGTTGTGCTGAACAACATCCCGAATGCTTACCAATAATAACTGAATCAGATGATTTGGCATATAGAGGTTAGGGAACAAATGCTTTTACCCCTTTAATTGATGAGGGAAGGAATTTTTAAAAATTATTATTTCTGTAGCTAGAGGTCAATGCCTCCCCTATGCACGTTCAATGGCTTCTCCACGTTTAAATTGTTCCCTAGGGCCTAGAGAACAGGCAAATTTAGTCTCTTCATTTATTGATGGTAGTCATATTTATGGAAATAGTGAGGAAGAATCTGTTCAATTGAGAACACTTTCTAACGGTAAAGAGAATCTATTTAAATTAATTGAAGATTTTTAATTTAATTTTCTTCAGGTTTAATGAAAACAAACCCTCAACCTTCTACTAGATTAGATTTACTTCCTCCAGATTTAGACTTTATTGTATGCCAGTCATCTTCTTCTTTTCGTCCTTGCTTTCTTTCTGCTTCCAGAATGACCAATATTTTGCCTACGGCAGCAGCTTTACATACTCTTTGGGTTAGGCAACACAATAGAGTAGCTAAGGGGCTAAAGGTAATTAATATTTTTGGGGTAATTATGAGACTCTAATTGCCAAATAGGAACAGAAAATGGCTTAATGATTTATTAAAAAACCCAGAGTTCCATTGTGGCGAAGTGTCTGTTCCCCAACTATTTTCCTTTTTGGGATACTGTAGATTGAGAGATTATTCCAGAGGATCTTTAGAGTCTGAAATGATTGTTAAATATTTTACAGATAATAAATCCATTATGGGAAGATGAACGAGTTTTTCAGGAAACGCGTAGAATTGTTATTGCTCAAGTAAAGAATAATTCTATTTAATTTTTTAAAACTTTAATTACCTTTAAGTTACAACATATTACCTATAATGAATTTTTGCCTGTTTTATTAGGAAAAAATAGGTTAAGGGAAAGTGGATTACTACTGAGAAGGAATACTTTTGACAGCGACTACAATATTGTTAGTTAATTTTCTTTAATTATTTAAAAAAATTTAATTTAATTTAATTTAAAAAAATGGTAAAGGATAAGGAACAAAATTCCTTTACTGAACAGATTTGAAAAATATTTATTAAAGAATTTAAGAGGAGATGTTGTATTTATTTTAAGAAGAAAGAAAGGGTCTCCTTTTAGTTATCGATAATTTTCTTCATCAATTTTTGGCAGAAAACAAACCCCGGGGCTTTAAACGAATATGCTTCTTCTGCTGGTCTTTTCTTCTTTTCACTCTTTCCTGGAGCAATTGGATTAACAGATTCAAATGGGGAAGTTACTCAGAAACGAGCTCTTGGAACTCTATTTAATGATCCTTCATTGATCTATCAGAAAGGCCGTTTAGAAGGAATAATAAGAACTTTATTAAATGAACCAGTTGTTCGCTTAAATTCCCCTTTTATTGATCTTGAATTTCGTGACAAATTTATGCGTGGACCAGACAAATTTGGAGTAGATCTGGCTTCATTAATTATTCAAATGGGAAGAGATCATGGATTGGATAGGTAAATTCTTCTATTTTTACTTTCTCTGCAAACACGTCGTCCGCAAATTATTGCGGACTGAAAATTTAGTTTTTATTTTTAAAGCTTCACCTCTTGGAGAAAATTCTGCGGACTATCTCGGCCAACAACGTTTACAGAATTGAATGAAATTTTCCTTTCCGAGTCTCCTTTTGATCAATTTGAAGCACTCTATTCACATGTAGACGATATTGACTTATTTATTGGTGGATTAGCAGAAATTCCTCTTCCAGGCTCTTTTTTGGGTCCAACATTTAGTTGCATAATTGAAAAACAATTTGAAAAGGTTTTTCTAGTATGTTTAAATTTTAATTTCAAAAAAAGCTTCGTCATGGAGATCGTTTTTGGTATGAAAACTTTTTTGAACCTTCCGCCTTCTCACTCAAACAATTATCAACAATTAGGGAGACTACAATGGCCTCTATTATTTGTGATAATGCTGAGGATATTGGAATGGTACAGCCTCATGTATTTCAACAATCTGATAATTATTTGTAAGTCTAATAAAATTGTTAAAGTTGTTTAAAAACACCAATCAGTTAATTCCGTCTTTACAGCTTTTTTGCTGGATCGGTTTCTCTCATTCATTTTAAAAAGCTACTACTGACTACCTAGTCGTAATACTTTTATTTATTTTTAGAAATTGCCCAATTGGTTGTAACACAACTTCAATAATTCCTCGATTAAATTTAAATTATTGGAAGGACGAAGAACCTCGTCGTCAATTACCCATAACTCGGGAAACCCTGGAAAAAGCCGTTCGTTTGGGTGCTGAACAGTTTAGACGATTACAAGAAGCGGAAAATAAAAGGCTCAATAAACAGCCTAGACCAACGGATTTAAATCAAAATCCCAGTGCTTTATTCACTCATGCTTCTTTAATGGCACCAAAACGGGAGTCTTTGGATATTGCCCTTACTGCTAGTATTTTGAGTGAGACAACAAAAATTTTGTTAAAAGGGTAATTGTTTTTAATTGTTTAAGGAAATTCTTATTTAAAAATATTTTAAATTTAAATATTTTTTTAGATAATAA
This sequence comes from Meloidogyne exigua, assembly GCA_018905775.1. NCBI lineage: Eukaryota > Metazoa > Nematoda > Chromadorea > Rhabditida > Meloidogynidae > Meloidogyne > Meloidogyne exigua. Next base: position 132,891 of record JAGUQR010000186.1, read on the forward strand.
ACTCAGTAAAGAATTTTTTTTTAAAATTAATAAAAATAAAATTTAAAAAAATCTTACATTTATTTGATGCAGAGACGCAGAGTAAGTTATTGTTCTCTTCCCTTAGCATAGTAGTGTTTTAATTTCCTCTGACATAATTAAAAAAAAGTTGGTTGCTGTTATTTTAATTAAAATATTTTTGATTATTATTTTTAGTGTTGCCTTGAATGTAAGTGAAAGACTTCCTTCTGAATTAAGTGTAGTAACTCTGCAGAGATTATTGCCTGAAGTAGATGTTTCCCGTGTTATAGGAAACTTTACCGGTCTTTTGGGAGGGCAAACACAGAACAAACAAGAATGTTTGCCGAAGCCTTTACCTTGTGACCATACAGCAATATACCGTAATTTAATTTTTTAAAATGGCCTTTTAAAATTAATTCTAATAAAAGGGACATTTTCTGGCTGGTGTAATAATTTACAATTTCCTCATTTTGGCAACGCTTTCGAACCATTAAGAAGAATTTTAGACCCAGTTTATGATGATGGTTTTATTTTTAAATTTATTCCTAACATTTTCTCCATCTAGGGTTTGATTTGCCTCGAACTAAGGGTCGAAATGGAAAGTCTTTGCCTTCGGCACGAGTAATTTCCAATTTGGTTCATTTAGAAGCGCCTCCCGAAGTTGAATCAGAATCACGTTTTCATGTCCGTTTTTCGCACATGGTCATGCAATTTGGACAAATTTTGGATCATGACATGACACATTCACCTATTGCTAGAGGTTTTGAGGTTTTAATACATTTTGTTTCTCCTTATTTCCAGGCCCAAACAATGCCATTCTCAATTGTAGTCGTTGTGATTCGTTTGACACACTTTCAGTCCACTGTTTTCCTATACAAATTGACCCTAATGATCCTCACTTTACTGGACGTCATTCTGATGGAACTCCTCGTTGCATGCCATTTACACGTTCACTGCTAGGGCAACTTACCCTTGGGTCTTTAAATTTAATTTCTTATTCTAAAAGTGTTTGTCCAGTTACCGAAATCAGCTAAATCAATTAACATCGTTCTTAGATGCTTCATATATTTATGGTTCCACTGAATGTGAAGCCAATGCCCTCAGGCTATTTAATAAAGGGAGAATGAATTTTACAAATTTGGGTTATAATAAACAAGTATTTTTTGTTTTATTAATTTAAAAAATTGTTTTGTACAGGCACTTCCTCAAGGTCTTCAAGAAAGAGATTGTCTGTATGTTGTTCCTCTCGTTTAAGTTTAATTTAGTTTATTTAAAGTTCTCGGCCTCAATTTTCCTGTTTTAATGCTGGTGATGAACGAAGTAATGAACAACCTGGGTTAACTGTTCTCCACACAATATTCCTTCGTCAACATAATCAAATTGCCTTAGCACTTGGTAGAATTAATAATTTTTGGTCTGATGAACAAATTTTTCAGGTGATTATTTGAAAGTTTTAATTATGAAGAGAAAGTCCGCAAATTTTGTCCGCAAGTAAGAATATGAACCAAAACGTTCAAAATTTTCGGACTTTCTGGCAGTATATCGATTGTTTTTAATTATTTTGGGTTTCAAATTTATATTTAGGAAACTCGAAGGATATTAATTGCTAAACTACAACATGTTGTATATAATGAATGGTTACCTGTTGTATTGGGTTGTGAAATAATGGCACGGTATACTTTTAAAGTAAACTTAAGGTTTAAAGGGCTATTTATAGATATGATCTTATGCCGCGCAAGAACGGTTATTTTGAAGGATACGATCCGACTTGTGATGCTTCTATATCACAAGAATTTGGTAATTAGCTTAACAATATTAATTATGCTTTGAGCTATTCATACTGTAGGGTTAAGGTTAAGGTATTCCGCAAATGTTAATTTCGCAAAAATTGTTTAAATTTGCGGATTTACGGTTCGGTCCAGACTTTTTTTTGCCTAAAAATACTTCCCCATATCAAATCAAATTGGTTTTGGGGGAATAAAGTGAAAGGGTAAATTTCACTAAATCTACCGTAATCAATTTTTTAATTTAAAAAATTCTCATAGCAACAGCAGCAATGCGGTTTGGACATACACTAATTAGGTAATTAAATTGGTTATATAACTAACTCAAATTCATTCTCAGGAATGTTTTCCCTCGAATGAATTCTTCTTATAATCATGGATGGGAAGGAGTTAAACTTGAAACAACGTTTAACAATGCTTCTCCTTTGTACTGTTTAAAATACTTGACAATTTTTAATTTTAATAAAGATACGACGAAAATAGTGGGCATATGGAGTCTTTATTAATGGGATTGCTTGGATCAGCAGGGTTTAAAATTTAATTTTCTTCATAATAAAAATATCAGGATGGATTATGATCGTTTTATTGTTGATGCAGTACGCAATCATCTTTTTCAAAGGCCTGGTGGTCCGCTAACTGGACTTGATCTTCCTGCTGTTAATATTCAAAGGGGAAGGTCTCCTCCTGATTTTTATTAATTCAATATAATTTTAATTATTTCAAAGAGATCACGGAATTCCCCCTTACAATGCTTATCGTCAAGTATGCGGCCTGGAGAAGGCTTCAACTTTTGAGGATTTGTTTGATACAATGGATGAATCTGCTGTTAATGCACTTAAATCAGCTTATTCTAGTGTTGATGATATCGACTTATTTCCGGGGATAATGTCTGAAAAGCCTTTAAAAGGTTTTTTAATTACTTATAAAAACCTTTAATATAAACAACTTAATTATTTAAACACCCAATTTCTCTAAATTATGCGGATAAAATTTGCGGATTCTTTCCTGAAAAAAACAGAAAAGGTGTATATCTAAGTTTTTAGGTGCATTAGTTGGCCCAATGTTAGCATGTATTTTGGCTGAACAATTCCAACGGTTGAAAAGGTGTGACAGATTTTTCTATGAAAATAATGATCCTATTAATCGTTTTACTCCAGGCAGTTTTATTCCCTTCCTTTATTTAAATAATTAAATGAATTTAAGGGCAATTATCAGAAATTAGAATGACTACCCTTAGCAGAATGATTTGTGAATCTAGTGAATATGCACACAGAATACAACCAAATTCTTTTCTATTACCTGATGAACTTGTGTAAAAATTATTAATTAAAAAATAGGATAAATCCTGGTCGATGATTTCCCTTTACTTTCACTTGAGTTTGGAATAAATTTTTAAAATTGGAATTTTAGGGAAGAATTAAATTCTGTTAAAAATTAAAAATAAATTTTTGATTTAAAGAAATTCTCCAATCAAATGTTCTGAACTGCCTGAAACTAATCTTTATGAATGGCTAGACAGAAGTAATCTTAAATACTAGGGAAAAAGTTTGCACTAAAATTGTGAATTACTGCTCAAAAACTTTCATTTTACCTCTTACATTTTAATTTTAAAAATTAAGATTTTTGTGTTGTTGACCAGCGGGTGATCAATATGGGTAAAAATCGCCGCATAACACCTTGCGTTACTTGCACATGTACAGCTGAAGGGGTTTGATTTTTTTCTATTTTGATTAAAAAATTTTTTTTAGCCTGAATGCCATTCTATAACCGTAGAAAGATGTGAAGAGTTATTTGAGGATTACTTACTTAATGAAATTAAAAAGGTTAGAACATTTTTTAATTAATTTTTCTTTAATCTCAGGACACTGTCTGTGTTATTCAATGTGCTAGGGCAATCCATGAATATGAAAGGAGAACAGAAAATAAAAAAAGATAATTTTATTTGTAAAAAATCGTAAAGAAAAAGATGACTAAATAAGAAAAATACATTCTAGTTAATTAATTAAAATAAACAAAAATATACAATGAAATAACCAGTTTCTTCGTCTTCTTGTGAAGTGTTCATCTGTTCAATCACAAAGAAATGTCACGGCATGCTTCTATGAATCTTCCGTCCAAAGTCCAGTGAACACAGCAACAACAGCGCCATCAAAGCAACAAACGGGAACAACTCAAGCTCTGAGCTAACCTCCGTGGGTAGGAGTTCCACTCAGAACCGAGCGTTCCCTGGCAAAAATTCAATGAACACAACGCTGACACCACCTTTTGTCCGTGAACACTTCGCTACACAGCATGGTCCAGAACAAAGGCCTGCCAGAGCTGGATTCAAAGAAAAGCCAGGCCTAATATTCAACGAACACAACGCTGACACACACCTTTTGTCCGTGAACACTGCGCTAAACAGCATGGTTCCAGAACAAAGGCCCGCTAGAGCTGGATTCATTGAACACGATTTAATGCACACTGCTCCGACACCCACCATTTGTGAACCCAATTAGAAACTGGCAGAGCCTGGTTTAGTGTAACACAATTAGCAACTGAAAAAGCCTGGTCCCATTAACAAACTGGCAGAGCCTGGTATAGTGAACACAATTAGCAACTGAAAAAGCCTGGTTCCATTAACAAACTGGCAGAGCCTGGTATAGTGAACACAATTAGCAACTGAAAAAGTCTGGTCCCATTAACAAACTGGCAGAGCCTGGTATAGTGAACACAATTAGCAACCGACAGAGTCGGGAGGTTCTACAGCACTCGTACTCCACCAGGAGGTTAATAGAACTGGTTCTCATTCAGGAGGTTCTACAGCACTCGTACTCCACCAGGAGGTTAATAGAACTGGTTCTCATTCAGGAGGTTCTACAGCACTCGTACTCCACCAGGAGGTTAATAGAACTGGTTCTCATTCAGGAGGTTCTACAGAACTCTGTACTCCGCCAGGAGGTGTTCAGAAATGCGACATCCGGAGGGTTCAAACAAATCGGGCAAAAGTGAACACGGCACTAAATATAATAAACAATAAAATGTAAAAGAATTTAAAAAGAAACCTTTATTCTATCAGTAAAGAAGAAAATCAATTAGTCCATTATCCAGAATCTTGTTTGTCATCCAGAGATTATTCATTTGTGTTAAAAATAAAATGGGGAAGATAATTAAAAAATATATTTTTGATTAAAATAATTTAAAACTTGATTTATTTTTAAACATTTTTATTTGTAAAAAATGGAAAGAAAAAAATTGACTCATTCATTGTCAGATATATAAAATTTACAATACATAAATAAACATTTCAATATATTATTTACAAAATTTTTAATTAAAAAATTACAATTGTTTTGACCAAAAAGTGACGAGCAAAGCAATATTTTTGTTTATAAAATAATTAATTTAGGAGAGAAAAAGAACTTTTTTTTTTAATTTTAAAAAATAATTATAATTAAATATGCCCTGTTTTTAAATCAAATTATTTTTTTACTTGTTCCTTTCCATCAGACGCCTTTTTTGTTCAAGTTGATGTACATGTTCCATTTGTCGTTGTTGTTTTCTAAGTTCCCTTTCCCTTCTTTGTTGCTCTTTTTCAACAGAATCCAATTGCTCAACATTTATCTTTAAAGGTTTTTAATTTAAACTTTTTTGTTTTAAAATAAAAAAATACATTGTCTTCGTCAGATAGCCAATTTGACTCTTGATCATTATCAAAATTATCATCGACTAGTTGTCCAAGTTCACCAGAGTTCTGTTATTTAAACATTAAATCAGTAAAATTTAAAGTAAAAAATTTTAATAAAAAAATTATTTAAACAATTTAATTAATAAAAAAAACCTCATTTAACATAACATCTAATGGTGTATCACAATCTCTCATTTCAAATAAATTCCTTTGTTGTTCCACTTGCCTGATCAGTAACTTTAAAAAAATTCAACTCTTATGTAGTATATTTAATTATTTTTTAATTTTACCAACTCTTTTAGGTGCTTTAACATGCGGCTTAAGTTCATCAAATAAATCGGGTTCCAGCGAACTCTTTAAAAGAAAAATTCTTTATTTAAAAAAAATTAGTTTAAAACCTTTTTAAAACTTTCATTATTTAAATTATTTCCAAATTGCGAAGAGGTAACTTTCTTTTTGGCAGACCTAGCAGCTGATAAATTTGCTTGCATTTGTCGTCTATATTCTTCAATTTGTATAGAAGTATCTGACGTTAAAACAGAAGGATTGTCAGACCAACTTGACCAGCCCTTTTCTAAGCAAATAAGTAAATATTCTTTTATATATAATTAAAAAAAACCTGAATTTTCATTTGCAAATTCTGTTTTGTTCGAAATAAACATTGGAAGTTCCCCTATTCGTTCCTGATTATGCCTAAGCCATTGACAAGTAAAAATACGCCGAATAATACCAAATAAGCCAAATAAAGCAAGTAAAATACGCCTCAAAATTATTAGAAAAATCTGTTTCATTTCATGTCAGTTTTCTGAATAATTAAACTTGAACTGTTTTAAATATTCTTGGAATTAAATTTAATTACTTATTTAATCCATAATTTAATTTTCGAGCCTCAAGTGAACAAATCAAATTTTTAGACGCAGAATCATAAAGACAAAACGCCAAAAATAAAAAGGTATTTATTTTAAAATATTTTAACAAAAACAATTACTGTAGAAAATTGATCTAAAAAATTAATTTTTCAAGTATCACAAATGTAAAAAATTTATAAATGTTTTGACGATCGATAATATTCATACTCTAGATTGCTACACTTATCAACAATTTTCTGAGGAATATCCAAAAATCTGAATTCGAAAATTTCGCCTTCAATAAATGGTCTGAATACGAGCGTTGCAAAACGGCATGGAACAAAAATTACTCCTTTAAAAAATTTATATTTTCTAGATTGGAATAAATTACCCTTCCACCACTTAAAATGTCTGTTATGTAATTCTGTGTTTGAAATTAACCTTGAAGTTGCTACCGTCATATTGGCACTGTTTCCAAGTGCGAAGAAGACATAAGTCTGTAAACTATTTAAATTTAAAGGTTAATGAACAATTTTAAAAACGTTAGGATCCCCAAATTTAAATCGGTATTGAAGATGCATGCCAACAGGAAAACGCAACAAACCTAGAAAAATAATTGAAAAATCAGAAATAGTTTAAACATTTTAATTTTACAATTCTTTCCAACAAATATTTTCCCTACAGAAAAACGAAGGGTTTTGTTATATAATTCTTTTGTGTCAATATTGGTCAATTCGAAATAACAGCCTTAAAATAATTATTTTTATTTTAAACACTAATATTTTATTTAAAAGACTAACCAATGTTTACAAAACCATCGGGATTTAACTCATCCTTTTTTAAATTAAAAAGACTCTCGTTTTTCACAATCTTCCAACTTACTTCCTAAAACAAATTAGTTTTTAATAAATTTAAAAAATAAATATTACTGTGCTAATTGGAAATTCTGAAGGACTTAATTGATTTGAAGGTTCACGCCCCAATTTCAACACTTTTTTTGGAATATCCTTAAAAGAGTTTATTACTACTGAATTGTTATCCTTTCTTGTTTCTTCTTTTTTTAACAGATTTTCCGTGTTTTCTTCGGTTGATGTTTTTGAAAAAAATAAAATAAATAATAAATAATTTAAAATTAAATTCATTTTTTCATTTAAATCGATAATATTGAGTTCTATAAGCAAAAGAAAATGTAAGCTGCGCAGGTCTATTAAGGCATAAGCAATTGACAACTGGCATTAATTTTTTATTAACATTTTTAGGTATTTGTTTGAACAATAATGCAAATATATCTACAAGTTTAATCGGTTAAAATTTTATAATTTTATTATTATAAAGTGCATGAAACTTTTAACTATTTATGTACTATATTTAATTTATTCAAAGGTAAATTTTGCGAATTTTTGAAAATTTCAAAAAATTTTAACTCAAGAATGCATGATTGAATTTTTCCAATTTTTTGTTTACAGGCAAAGGCTATACTGCTCATCAATTTAAAGAAGAAATTTCAAAATTCCAAACGCTAGAATTCAGAATATTCAAAGTTCAATTCCTTGAAATTTGGAAATTTCAAAAAATTTTAACTCAAGAATCCATGATTGAATTTTTCCAATTTTTTGTTTACAGGCAAAGGCTATACTGCTCATCAATTTAAAGCAGAAATTTCAAAATTCCAAACGCTAGAATTCAGAATATTCAAAGTTCAATTCCTTGAAATTTGGAAATTTCAAAAAATTTTAACTCAAGAATCCATGATTGAATTTTTCCAATTTTTTGTTTACAGGCAGAGGCTATACTGCTCATCAATTTAAAGAAGAAATTTCAAAATTCCAAACGCTAGAATTCAGACTATTCAAAGTTCAATTCCTTGAAATTTGGAAATTTCAAAAAATTTTAACTCAAGAATCCATGATTGAATTTTTCCAATTTTTTGTTTACAGGCAAAAGGTATTCTTTTCTTCAATTTTAATAAATTTATAACCTTCCATAGAGCGGCTTGGAGCCGCGAAGCGTCGACAACCAGCTCGTGAATTAATTAAAAACAGAGTTTACAGATCAATTAATTTTTATTTTAAAATACATTTTTCAATAAATTAATTTTCAATTCAATTAAAAATAATTAAAATTTTCTCATATTGTACTTTTCACTCTTGCACTTAAGTAAATGTAAGGAGGAAGAAAAAATAATTCTCGGATTTACTAATTTTCTTTAACTTTCACAATCTGATAATTTAACTTTTTCAATTAATTTACATCTTATTTCAAAATAATTCGTTTTTTTCTTTATTCTTCTCAGACTATTAGCCAATTTTTAATCATACTTATTTAATTCTTTCCCCTAGTGAAAAGGGCAATTTAAAAAGATAAATTGCCCAGTTAGTAATTATTTTTAAAAATTATTTTCTTAACAGAATATTATTAAATAATGTATTTTAAATATTATATTTATTTATTATTTTTATCCTCATGCATTGAAAGTTAATTTAAAAAAAATTAATTTTTTTTTAAATTAAATTTTTAAGTTGCGCAATCAGCGCCTACTAAGAAAGTAAAAATTTTAATACATAAAATAGAGACAGAACTAGGAAATATTACCAAGTTGGGATTAAAGAATATAAAGGAGGAAAAGCTTAATAGTTATCAAATTTTTCTAGAATACCTTTCATGTAAACAAAACAATTTTTTTAAAGTTTAAACTGAACTTAAAATTTTAATAGACATTATTGGCCAGTCAATTGCCAAAACATTTATTTTTGAGGGACAAATTTTCCCTTATTTGGTGAATAAATATAATTCCCAATGTAGAATTATTTTTAAAAAATGTCTTATTGATCAGTTTATGAAGATAATAAAAGATCCAGAAATTGCAATTAAGGATTACAACATTGGAAATCCAAAAGAGCTCGATATTGAAATGGGGATGGAAGGGGAAAAAATGGTAGAGGAAACTTTGAACGAATTAATGGAACGAATTATCACTGAAATTTCAAGTATTTTATTTAGGAAAAAATATATAAATATTTTGAGAGCCTTTAACTCTTCGAGATGTTGGGGGGTCAGGATAGTCAACCTCTAGTCTTAAAATTTAATTTAAAAATTTTAATTTATTTAAATATAATTTTTAATTAAAGTAATTAATGAAGATGAATATATGAATAATAATGAAATAAAAGAATTAATAAAAAATAATTATTTAAATGTTGTAAAAATTATTGCTGTTGAACAACTTAGAAGAAAGGAAATTAAAAAAGAAAAGGCTAAAATTAAAGATAAAAAACAGAAACAAATTTTAGAAAATTCAAGTAAGGAAGAACAGTTAAAGTTTAATTATTTGAAGAATGATCCAAAATTTACTTATTCAGAATTAAAAGGAATTTCGACTGTTCTTAATAAAGGGTTAAAATCAAGTAATTAAAATAATAATAATATTTCTTCCTTTAAATATTTTTTTTAATTTTTAGAAGCTATTTACAAAACATCTCCCTCTTCCTTCAACTCTACCAAGAAAGATAATAAATTGGAAATAAATGAAAATAAACCAATTACTTATCAACAAGCAGTTGATGTTATGAATCCTAATCATTTTAATAATCCAAATCATTTAAATGAGAAAAAGATTGAAGCTCCATCTTCTTTTAAAAAATTAGAAAACGACTATTTTCCTACAGAAGAAGAATTTGAAAAGATTGAAAAGAATGAAGCAGAGTTGAAACACAAGAAAGATCTAAAAATGAAGAACAAAAAGGAAGAGGAAGAAGAAGATTGGGTACATGTTGATGAAAAGGTAAAGGTTTAAAAAACCCTTTATAGAATATTTTAAATATTAAAATAATTTAAAAATTAATAAAAGAATGCTGAAGAACCTTGGATACCTATAGATGAAATGGCTGAAGAAAACAAAGAAATGGAGGATGATTTCTTAAAAATCTAAAAAAATAATATGAAGAAAGTGCAAAAAAAGAATTTAAGAATTAAATTAGAAAAAAGATCTAGTTTTTAAAATTAAATTTTCATAATCTTTATTTAGTTAATTACATAAATAAAATTTTTCTTAGTTTTTTAATGCAAATAGTGTACTGAAACAAATTAAAATAAAGCTTTTTTATTTAATCTTTTCATTAAATTTATTTAAAATAAATTCATAAACTTACAAAAATTTCTTTAAAAAAGTTGGAATGTAGAAGGTAGAGAAATGAAAGAATGAAGAAATAGTGTATTGAATAGTATAATTTCTTTTTTTTATTTATTATTGCCTTTACTTTTTCTTTTAATTTTTAATTACTAGTTAAGTATAAATGACTCATGAAGCAACAATTTTATTAAGCTTTTCTGGAAGGTTGGTTAAACATTATTATTTTTACTTTATTAATTTTTTAGTAATTTTCCTCTTGATTGCGCAGATGGCTGTCGATTGGCTATTACTGCTAGAAACGAAGCGTTTGAAAATTTTATTGAGGTTTTTAACTTTAAAAAAAAATTAATTTTTTTTTAATTATTATTAAGATTGGACAGACTGAAACAAGTAATATATATCTATTTTTTAAACTTAAGTTTACGAATAATTAATTTTTTAGTTTCGAGTATAAATCCAAAATTTGAGCGTAATATTGCGATTGTGTTTAAGCTTGATCTTGAACAACAATTAAGTTTAATATTGTAAGTTTTTGAATGTTTTGAAAAGAGCAATTGTTGTTTAAGTAAATAATTTTTAAATTTAACATTTTTAAGATATTCAGTTGATCATAAAACAGAAATAATTCAACAAAAATTAGGTCAAGCTAAATTTAATTTATTTTCTATAATACATGGAGTTTCTGATTCTTTAACAATTCCACTACTTTTGGACCAGGAAATAAAATCATTAAAACCTTCTCTCATCTGTTGTTCAGTTTCACAACCTGGAAATGGCGGTGTTAATGCTGGAACAAGTTTATTTCTATTTATTTTTAAAAAATACATCTTTTTTTAAAAAAAAGTTTTTCAATTTATTGGGCATAATATGGATAATAATAGTGGTCAAATTCCTTCACCTTATTTTTTTCTTGATCTTGTCCCTACCAATACTGGGGATGAAATGTCTTCATTACCCGTAAATTTTGATAAAATAATTATCAAAAATTTTTTTCTTTCTTTTTTTTTAGATTTTGCTTTATAGAAGCGAATTTTTAAATAAAACTGTAAATCCTCGTTGGAAGGAGTTTTTACTTCCCTCACAATTTTTTCCTTCTTCATCAGATTGGACATTAAGAATCTCTTGTTATAATTATGTTTATAATCAAATTGAAGGGGATCAATCAATTGGACAGGCATCAACTACATTTTATCAATTAATTGGAATGAATTCAGTCAAATTTTTGGTTTATTTTTCTTTTATTTTGAACCATTTTTAGTAATTTTGATTAATTTTTTTAAATTTAAGCTCAGGCCTGGGCCTAAAAATAAAGACCAAAATCCTTGTATTGAACTTGTACGTGTTAGCAATGGACCCGTGCCTTCCTTAATAAATTTGATCAAATCTGGGCATCAATTTTATTCTACTATAGCTGTTGATTTTACGTCAAATAATGGAGGACCAAATTCCCCTGATTCGTTGCATTTCAGTTTAAAATTTTCAAACTAGTAAAATAACCAAAAAAAAATCCTTTAAGTTCATCCACATTCATCTAATGCCTACATGGATGTATTAAACAATGTGTCCAAAACATTTTCTAGAATCGATAAGTAAATAAATTAAAAAGTATTTTACATCAATTTTTCAAGGTTGCACAGAATAGCGTTGCTTGGTTTTGGTGCCAAATTACCTCCATCTTTTCAATTTTCTTCTTTGTTTGCTTTGGTTAGTTTAAAACAATTTTTAATAGGAGTGTGTAAATGTCTGTTCCCTTCAGCCTACCCATTGAGCGAAAGGAACAAAATGTCAAATATTTTTAATTTTAGAATGGTAGCCTAGACACTCCTTGGCTTAGAAGCACATCTGATGTATTAAATTGTTACAAAAAATTTTCAATGTCTCTGTTGCCTTTTGCACCAACACAATATTCCCAAGTTATTCATTATGTTATCAAGTAAATTTTGATTAATTAAAAAATTTTAATAATTTTTGCCTTGTTTAGACTGGCCAAAGTCGCCCAAAATGCTCAAGCTGACATTCACTTTTCACTAATTATTTTGACTAATGGTCAACTTCGAGATCCAAGTGATACTATTGACACTATTGTTAAGGTTAATTTGAACTTAAGAAAATTCCTAAATTTTTTTATTTTAGGCCTCTTCCCTTCCCATTTCAATTTTCTTTGTTTTAATCGGCAACAACTCACACCCAGCTGGAGAAGCTAATATTCGCAGGGTTTGTTCCTCAACAATAAAATCCTCAATGAATTTGCCTTTACAACGAGAAACAGGTAAAAAAGTTTTAATAAAACTTTTAAAACTTTGTTTTTTAAGCTTCATTTATATCCGGAAATCATCCAACGCTGAATCAACAATTAATACAAACATTAAGTCGCCAGTTAATTTTGTATAGACTATTAAGTTTACAAAAATGAAGAACAACCAACTTATATTTTATGAAGCATATTAATTACTTTATTTTTAAATAATTAGTTGACTTTTAATTTTTTAATTGTATTTAAAATATAAAATTGATATTATTTATTCAATGTTTTGACCTATTGAAAACTTTCAGGCTAAACTTTCAAAAGTTAAAGACAGTCATATTACAGTTTTGTAGGGTGGCATTTGGCTATCTGTCAGGCGTCTGATTAACTCGTGTTTTATTGAATTAATTTTATGACCAGCTGTGCGTTATAATTTTTTGCCTTTTGGCGTTTTAATTTTAAAAATATATGTATTTAATTATTTAAGGTTTAAAAGATTGTTTAAACGGAGATATAAATATTTTCATCTTTAGGTACTGTAACGGGCCTTAATACACGCTGAATTTTTCGTGAAAAATTTCTACTTAGGTTCAAGTTTTAAAATTAATTAGGGAAATTTCTCATGTTATTGGCTAGATTTTTGAATATTATAAACGATGTTCGTCCTTATTTGTTCCTTTCTCAACTGCTGTGCTTCATTATCGAAACACCCAACTCTGCTTCTAGTGTTTTAAAATTATAAAGAATATTTTAAAAATATTCATTAATTTTTTTCTAATTTTACGCACATCGTCTAAAACATCTTTAAATGTGATAGTTGCACTTTAGTCATTTGATAAAATCCATCTTCACTTGCCCTTACTATTTCTGGCACTTCCCCTCAATCATTTGACTCTCTTTCTCAAGGAGTCGTTTAACGGCGCAGGCGCCAATTAATTCAACGTTTGATTAAGTGGAGGCAAATGATTGGTTGACTATCTTCTAAGAGATAAGGATAAGATAGGGATAATAGAGGGAATAGAGATTTAGAGGGAAATTTTCGATTTATTGGCAAACGTTTCACTGCCAAATTTATCTCTAAATTCCCTTCTGTTTCGAAATCCCTCCCTCGTATACGCATGCGTCGACTGCCTTTATAAGTTATTCAAATCTTCGAGTATTCAACATTATTTTTAAAACAGAACCTTTCTATCTTAACCTTATTGTTAGAGATAAAAACTTGTGTAAACAAATATGCGATTTTCTACTCTTTTGTTGCTGTTAACTGTTGTGTTTTCTGTTCTGAATCTTCAAATTGGTTTGTAAAAATGAATATTCTTTCTTAATTATTATGTTTTAGATGGCACACGGTCAAAGAAAAAAGGAGCTAAAGTAGAGATTGGAGATGATGAAATTGTTAAAAAAGTTCAAGAAGTTTTGAAACAAATGGAGACCGATAAAAAACCGATTAAGCAAAACGAAAGAAAGTTCAAAAATAAATTTATTAGTGAGTTAAGGCTAAAATATATTTAAAAACATGCTAACTTTACATTTTTTTAGAAAAAGTGAAAAACAGCCTTAACAAAAATGGAAATAAAAAAGGAATAGATAAGAGAATTGGTAAAATTATTGACAGTCATACTGATCTTAAAGATAGACTTCATAAACAATGGAAAGACCACGGTAGTTATTTAAAAATATTTAGTAGTAAATTTAAAAGATATAAGGAGCTAAAGTATAGATCGCTAGGGTGTCAGAAACTAATGATCCTTATGAAGAGATAACTTATAATTAAGATAAACTAATGCTGAATTTTTAAAAGATAATATTTTAAAGGTCCAGAAAAATCTGAAGTTAAACATCCACACAATGATGTAAAAAATACAAAGGTGAATCATCCACCGAAATCAGTAGCCAAACTACAAGTTCCTTCTCAACATAGTAAAAGTGAGAAGAAGGTACATAACTTAGCACCAAAGGTTTTAACAAATGGCTTACATGGTTTGCACCCAATAAAGACTTCAAATGGAGATTTGCACCCACTAAAGACTTCAAATGGAGATTTGCACCCACTAAAGGCTTCAAATGGAGGTTTACATGCATCAGAGGCTTTACCAGGTAAGTTACACATGCCAATGAAACCATTGGAGCGCCCAGTCATTGCTCCGAATATGGAAACCTACAGCGACACAAAACGCTTTAATTATGATTCAATGAACTTTGATGAAAATGAAGATGATAATTCGGTTTCTCCTTTTGTTTCTGGCTTAAAATCTACCAACAAGATATCTGATGACTTTAATGATATTAAGATGGATGCTTTAGACGATAGTAACCAAGAAGAAGATGATTATGGTAATTGACTTTTAATTCAAGAAATTTTAAACTATTTTTTTTTAGATATGTCTGATGAGATGAAGGAGAAGTTAATGGCAGGTAATAATACTAAATTGAACGATGTAAAAAACATGGATGATGATGATGAGGATAATTTTGTTGGTTTTTCAAAACCTCTAATTGCAGGAAACAATGAAGGAAAAAAGAATATGTTAGAGGACAATGAAGAGTTGGAAAACTTTGATGCAAGTTTGGGAGACTCGGATGAAGACAATCTTCTTAAAGAAGACCTGAGCGAAGCTAATGTTGGAAAGCCGCATAATCTTGATTTGTCTGCTAATTTCCCTAAACCGGTTCTCCCCCGACCTATTGGTGTTGGAGCCTAACTCTGTGGAAAAGTGGATGTTTTGAAAGCGTGGAAAAGCACAATTTGATGATTTTCTAAGAACCTCTTACATATTTGAGTAAAAAAACAAGAGTTTTTGAATACAACCCCTTACATGTCTTTAAAAAATTTTTTCTAAGAAAAATTTACACCCCAAAAGAAATGTTATTTTAAGCAACCACCCTTCTATTATTATATTATTTTAAAATTTTCTTTCTATTATTATCTAAAGCCTTTATTTTTAGTAAACATGCTTTTTAGAAATGTAGTAAAAATCTGTTTCCTTTTCTAACCTAAAATTAATAGAAAAATATACATACATATTCCAAAGAGAAATACATAAGTTTCCTTCTAGTTAAATTGTTCCAGTTGTTATGATAGGTTTATTTAGTTGAATTGGAACTGTTGAAAGTCTTGGAACAATTTTTACATTTTTTCGGCGAAAAAGAATATTTTTTGATTTAGTGAAAGGGAAGTGTTTGTTATATGCCAGACGATATGAATGACTGAAAATAAATCGGAAAACACTAAGTTAGCTAATAATTAAAAAACAAACCTAAAATAATAAAGTAAAGGGGCATTTGAACATGCTGAAATAAATGTTAAATAGCTTATACAACTTAAAACTTTATAATAAGTTTCGTCGTCAACTTTTAAAATTCCAAGTAAAATCATTGCACTAGAATTGCTTGTCCATCCGATAAAGTCTAATGAAGCAATTGTAAAAAGTGATTTTAGGATACGACGATCAAATGCTGCTAAAATAATAAAATGAAGGTTATTCATTAAAATAACTTAAGAGTAAAGACATACATTCATTTAATTTCCTAACTGTATTCTTCTTTTTCGATAGAATAATTACAATTACAACATAAAAAGTAATTGTCATAGCCTCTAATAAAATATTTGTCATTGCCATCATCTGTTGATAATCCAATAATAGATTAATCATTGAACAACTCATTGACCTTTCCGAATAATTTAATAAATTTCCTACAGCAAATGCCAAGTAGAAGGATGAGTAGCAACCACAGGCAAAGAAGACAGAGCCAATATAATAAGGATTACTTAATGAGGTATATCTTTAATAATAAAAAATCATAAGAAATACTATGTAAAATAAATACTTACTTTAAAGGAAATACAGCCCCAATGAATCTGTCCAAAGCAATCGAAAACATGACAGGAAAAGATGCAGCAAAAAGAGTGAGGGGTATTGCATGAAGCAAAAAACATTTCCAAAAGAGCATTAAATCATTTCCTGTCAATAAATGTTGTAATAAAGCTAAAGGAAACGTTGCTAAATAAACAATTAAACAACCATCATAAATAGCCAAAAGCCAGTTACACAAGCCTTTACGTAGAAATTTAGATTTTAATGTAACATATATAAGGGAACAATTTAAAAGTATGGCGGGAAGACAAAGAATAGTTTTTGTTGCAGAAATGAATAAAACCAAGTCATAAAGAGATTTTGACATTTTTTTAAATAATTCTTTTTAAAATAAGAGATTTCTAAATAAATATAAAATTATAAATAAAAGCATTTCAGTAGAACCCAAAACTAAAAATTCTACCGATTTTTAAAAATAAGAATTTTAGAAAGAAAATGTAGAATTTATATAAAATTTTAATTTTTAATGAACCAATTCCAAAAATAATTTTTTAACAAGAAAACTTAACTTAAATATCCGCAGGTGTTTTGAGCATTTTCTACGAAAGCATATTCTCAGTTAAGGAAATTTGTGGCACAATTTTTGGAAAATAAATAATTAACTAATTCTAATTATAATAAATTAAAGCTAAAATTAAAGAAATCAGTTCCTAATTAAAATCTATTAATATTTATTTATTTTTAGAAATCTAAACATTTTTAATTGACACAGACAGAATAAAAAATTCAAAAAGTTCGCTTCTCGTTTGTTCTTCATTAATATTTAAGGTATCAAGCTTTAAAAGAAAAATATTTTTTTCCTTTATATTTTAAATAATACCTCATTCAAAAAATCGTCTATTAATTTCAATGTAAAATTAGAATGAAAAACTGCTTTGAAAAATTTGGAATTAAACGGATCAGATTGGAAAAGGAAAAGAACTCTTAGAAAAGGAAAATAAGCATTGATTTTAAAATAAAAATTTTTTTACTTACATTTTACTCTCAGCCTCATTAATTGACGTAGAACAAAGCAAAACCAACGTTAAATAATGTAACATTTCAACAGAATTTTCAATTCTATTCATTAATTTAGGAATAAAAAAATTTATCATCAACTCGAAACAAACTTTTCTAAATTTTAAATGATTAAGGATAATTAAAATATTTAAAAAATACTTATCATTTTTGTACAATTTTCTCATTATAGAAAAAATTAATTGAACAAGAAATTGATCAAAATTGCTTAAGACAAGTTGTTGTGGAAGTAAAGGCTTTTCACCAAATGAACTAAAAAAGCTCAAATAAAAAATAGTAGTGCTTTACCTTAAAGCCTCCGAATAAACTTCTTTCGATTGCAATGGATCAAAAAACTCGCTGCTAGATTGAAATATTTCTGAATCGTTTTCATTTCGAGGAGGAGTTGGAAATGATATTGGCTTCTTCGGTGCTATAAAAAGAATTTTAAATATTTTTTATATAAGAAATGTTACTTGCTACAGGGGTCAATGGTGGCATTAATACAGCCCAGAGACGTTCTAACACTAATTCCTTTGCCCAAATGAAAGAAGTAAGATCTGAAAGAAGATGGCACAGTGTTGATGCTGAGGAAGAGTTTGAATAGAATGAAAAGCTAAAAAATAAATTTAAAAAAAAAAATATTAAAAATACATGTTCAAAATTTTGAGAAAATCCTCGCCAAAATTTTTATTGAAGCCATATGTATATTCGCCGCCTTCATCTAATTCCCTATAAGCACAAGTAAAGTAAACTGAAAGGGCATAGGGCAAATGACCAGGTTGAAGTTGGTATATATCAAAATACTCTAGAGCAATCATTCGAAAATTAGAAGCATAACTAAAACATAGAAATGTAAAAATAACAAAATTTAAAATTAACCAACAACTGTGTAGTACTAAAGATTCAATACCACGAGTTAAAATTAAAATTAGCCAATCTGGTAGATGAGGATCAACAAACATAATTTTAACTAATTGTAAAAACTGATCACGAGAAGTTTCATTAAGAGGGACGGCTTCTTGCAAAATTCCAAATGCAAATGCCCAACATAATTTTTGGTACAATATATGACTAAAAAATAATGCCAAAAATTTTAATTTAATACCAATCCATTGTTCCATTTTGACGTCGTTGTTGCAATTCTTTTACAACAAAATCAAAAGAAATGGACATTATATTATGTAAATTTTCTAAAGCAAGAGATTGTAATAAATATAAAAGTCCATATAGAGAACATATCTGCACAAAATTTTCATTCTCTTGTAGGAATCCAGAATGAATAATTTCCTCAATGTACTTCCAAGTTGACTTTAAATAGAAAATAAAATTCATAAAACAATTTTTAAAAATTAATTACCACTTCCCCAGAATCAGCCAATTCTCCACCATCCAAAACAGAAGCACATTTAAGTAAAAGAAAATAATTATAACCTTTACAAATAGGATCAATGAATAAACGCTTTAAAAAATAAAAAAATATACAATTAACGTTTATTTAAATTTACCGAATTATTGGCTAATAAAGTTTTAATAGTAGTATATGTTTGTTTGTAAAAAGCTTTTTCTTGAAATAAATCTGATAGTAATGATAAGGAACGTAAAGTAGAATGTAAAATTGATAAAGGTAAATGTAAAGTAAATTCTGAAACTTGGAGTATTTTAAAAAGAATTAAATTAAACCTGAAGAATTTAACCAGTGAATAAATGTCTCAAAAAATGCCCGAAGTGAAGAAGCAATGTCATAGTCATCGTTAGCTTTATTTAATTCATTAGTACTATAAAGTGTATAAATTTTATTAGAATAAAATAATATAAGAAACGTCAGAGTCGAAGGTTCAAATTCTTGTGTATAAAATATTGAAGAGAAAGGAGGGCTTTCGGAAGGCTCAAGCAAACCAGCAACAGACCATAGATGATATAAAGCTGCTTGTCCCAGTCCATATTGTTTCTATTTATTATTAAAATATTATATTCTATTAAAAAAATAAACCTTAAAATTATCAAACTCCAAATTTTCAATAAAAAGATCTTTGCTACTTGAAATAACCTGACAACTTTCAATAAGAAAATTTGTGCATAATTTTGCCTTTATAGCCATCTTTCCAGACCTACAATAAATTTTATAATAAAAATATACATGATTATTACTCGGTGTCCAAGAACAAAAAGTTTTCTCTTCGTTTGCGATGTATAACTTCAAAATAGCTGTTAATTATATCTCCTGGTTTCTAAAAATATTAAAGTAATTTTATTAATATCCTATATATTCTATAAAGAAAACCGGATAAAGAAGCGATTGAAGCAAAACACTAGTTAATGCCTCAACAGCTAAACTGGAAACATATAATTGTTGATAAACTAAATTAATTCCATCTGATTCGGTTTTCTGCTGAAGCTCAGAAAGAGTTGTAGGAGTTGATGAAAGGATGCCAAAAAGAGACATTGAAAATTCTTCAAATTGGGAACGAGAAGACCAACCTTAAAAAATATTTTTAAATTATTTTTAAAAATATGTATTACTAACCAAAAGCGAATAATCTAAAACAAAAATCTTGTAAAACGATAAAATCGTTGAGCAAATAAATTTGAATAAGTGGGATTAAACAATTCCCTTCGTTATTTATGGTAACTAGAAGTTGCCAATCTTGTCTAAAACAATTTTAAAAAAGTAAATAAAAAATAAAACTAACTAACCTTAGTGCAGATTCTGGAATTAAAGCCATTCGATGGAATAATGAAACATTTGCTAATAAAGAAATAAATGCATCTTTCGTCTCCTCGTCTTCAATCAAATCATTCTTCAATGAGAAAACAATTCTTTGTACAAGAGAGAAAAGTTTTTTAATTCCTTCCTCCAAATCATCTTTTTCTTCGATGTTCCAATAATCAGAAAAAGAAGATTTAACATCACCATGTAAAATTTCAATTTGAATTGAACAATGGCGTTTATCAATATTTGGCCTCTTCCATCGTGCAATGTTCTAATTAAATAAAAACTAAATCTTAAAAAAATGTTCAATTTAAATTTCCTTCACCTTTTCAGTGTGCTCCCATAGAAGTGTAAAAAATAAAAGCAAACTTTTCAATGTTTTACAATCATTTTCTGCATAATAATCACGCACAAATTGAAGTGAAAAAAATAGTTTCAAAGCTACATAAAATTCTGAAGGCAATTCATCATCATTAGAATGATAAGTAATAAATAATTGTATAAATGTATTATTCAAAAAACGTTCAAGAATACAATTTTGATTATTAATATTCAATTCAAATATAACTAACTTAAAGAAAAATTTTCTTTTTTACTATTAAAATAAACCTGTTTTGGATAACGGAGAATTTTATGCAGAAAGTTATTCCGCAAATCATCAATTTTAGCCAAAATAAAAACACTCTCGGTTGGAAAATATTGTACTTTTTTATCTTTAATAAGGCAGTGCTTAACCAAAACTTGAATAATCTTTTCAATTCTAGCAATAGCGTCATTTTCTTCATCATAATTAAGAATATTTTGAGACAAAACAAGAAAAAAATTTTCAAAAAATTTTTTGCTTAATGGCCATGGTGGACACTGGCAAAAAAGTTAAATATTTATAAAAAAAAATATAAATTATACTGCGTAAAAAATATCATCAATTTCCTGCTCTGTAAGAGTCAAAATCGCTTCACAAATTTGCTCAAATTCTTTTGTCGTTGAGGAATGAAGGAGTAATGTTTTATAAAATTGTGTTAGTGAAACATTATTATCATGTAAAATAGAAATTTCTTTATTTGTAAATTTTAAGCTTGGATAAATAAATGTATGCTCTGGCTAGAAAAATTTGTTTTTAATTATTAAAAATTAATACTTCATTTGTAAAATGTGCCCAAATTATTTTAAAACGTTCCAGTGAATTTAACTCATCAATTTCATTCATTTTTGTTAACAAATTAATTATTTGTACATTTTCAGATTTGGCCAAGATATGAAAAAGTCGAACTAAAAGACTGCTCTAAATATTATAAATGTAAGTAAAAAAATTTTTAAAATATTACTAATTCAGGATTTGGAATAAATACATCTTCTCCCCAATTGTGATTAAAAATGTTCAAAAATTCAACTTCCAGAATTGTTAATACACGTTTAGGTAGTTTGTTTATACATTTTTTAAATGATTTTTCATCTCCAGCACGTAAAAACTCTAATAAAAACTCAGTTTTTGAGGAAAGCGATACTAGCGAATCCAATACAGAAATAAATAAAACTTCTATCTCTAACACAGTTTCAAACTGATGAATTTTCCAAAATAAAAGTTGAACAAGCAAATATTTACATTTAGAAGGTAATCCATCAAAATCTCTAATATTTAATTTTTTATGTTAATCAAAAAATTTACCTAAACGAAATATGTGGAGAGAAAGTAAAGTGAAAATTCATCCAAATAATCCAAACAGAAGGAGAAAAATATGCTAACTTGGCATAAATATTTGTCGGTAAAGTATTGTAAACAATGAGTAAATGTTTTTGTAACGAACAGACTAAACGCGAAGATTTTTCTAAAGTAATAACTTTTATGAAAGTTCATTCATTTTAAAATAACCTGATTGAATTGAACGATGAAGTGTTAGACTTAAAAATAACAAAACAGCTTCTGCATCAGAATGTTTTAAATTTTGTGAACAATGAGGATCGTCATTGTTTGAGTAAAACAAGAAGTCCCTGCCACAATTATTTGCAAAATGAAACAAAATGATGGCAATATTTCTATAAATTATTTTTTTTTAATGCAAATTATAGTTTTTTTTTTAAATTTAAAGATCATTATGAGATTTAGAAGAAGCAATATTATATATATAAATACTTTGCTATAACATTAACAAAATTTTCCGTTGTTTCGACCTCTTCATCTGAATTTTTATGATTAGCAGTTTCATTATTCACTTCTTGAGCTGAACAAAAGTTTAACAATTTTTCCTCTTCGATATGATTGAAAAGTTGAAAAAGCATTGGACATATATATAAAGCCAAATTAACAAAATAATCATCAAACAATAATTGTGAGTCAATTAATAATTGTTTAAGCAACCCATCCAAACATATAAGAAAATCATCAATTTTACTATAATATTAAAATACTAGAAAATTGTAAGATGCGAATATAATTAAAACATACGTAAATGAAGAAAATGACAAACATTGGCTAATTAAAATAGAATGTAAAAAAATGTGCCGTAAAGGAGTTGAACAATAATTATTTTGATTATCTTTGTTTATGGTATAATGTCTATTTAGAAAAGAATATTGTTCATTAACACCTATCGGAGTAGTTTCCTTTATGGATGAATGCCGAGGTGTGGTGAATTCCCCATTTCGAACAGACATTCTTTTACAGAACCCCAAATAATGCTTAATAACATCCGACGACACAATAGACAGACTAGAAAAAATAATAAATTAAAAAAACTATAAAGTTACGTTTCAAAGTCAAAATGTTTATTAAAAACATATAAAAGACATAACCACACTTCTGCAGACTGTTCGGGGTAAAGTTGAAAGGTTAGATTAAACACCTAAAAAGAAAGATTTTAAAGATAAGCATATAAATAATTTAAAGATAAATTTACTTTTAAAAGACCATCTTTTAGCTGAATCATAATCTGCTTATGTTCTTCAGAAATGGTAGTTTTACGATTAAGTTGCGCAATTATGTCAAAAATAACAATTTTTAAAGATTCAAGTGACCAAAAACAAATTTTGTTATCAATTCGTTTGAACAATTCATCAATAATTAATCCAATTTCAGCTGACTTGAGACACCGAACACGAACAACCAGTGAAATAAACATAAACATGGAAGGAAGAAGTGGAGCATCCTCCTCCGGAGATAATTGTTTAAGTTGTAAAAGTATTCTTGCTTTGAATTTGTCATTTGCATCAAGTAATTCATAGCGAACATTACAAAGACAAAGGATGCAAATACAGTCAAAAATCTTTGGAAAATATTAAATTGAATAATAGAATAAACCAAATTTTACAGATTTTTTTGTCCTCTTTGAATTTGTTAATGGATATAGTTTTAGTAAACGTGAAATAAATGGCTCGAATTGGTGCAAAAGTTGATTCATTTGTTCTTGTTGATCTTCCTAAAAATATGTTTATAAAAAAATATGTAAGATAACCTGAATAACAATAAGAGGTATTTTCATTCGATTAAAATGCATCCAACCAGCCATCCAGTCAAGAAGAAATTCGGAAAAATCCAAACGGTGGAAAAATGTAATAAAAGTATTAAATGAGTGAATAGGCCTCAACAAATAAAAACCAAATGGATCTTTATTTAATTTTAAAATTTATGAAAATTTAAAGAAAGAATACGTTTAGTACAAGCAAGCAATTCTTTCCATATATCATCTTGTTCCAAACAATTAGAATGCATCGGTTTCAGAGAAAGATAATTAATCCTAAAGGCAGTCTTAATCAAATGACTAACAAGACGAGCAGAATTGTCCGGAGAAATATCCATCTAAAAATTATTATTAAAAAAAGTAAAAGATTTAAGCATACCAGCATCCTTAAGAAAATAAGTAAATCGCCAATAAATGGTTGAATTAAAGAAAAATCAGCAAATTCCAAAAAAGTACAAAGCCCATTCATCGTTGAATTAAATAAATCGAGGAAACGGCAATGCGACTCAGTTTTTAAGGATTCCTAAAGAATAATGAATAATTTTAAGGGAAATTTAGAATTACTAAAAAAGCTTTATATGCACTTCTTAATTGCATCTCAATGGATGTTAAAACAATCGAGTTTAAATAACTAGTTGGTTGTAGTTTTCCATGGGTATGTAATGAGGTTGCACCAATGAGAAAAGACAAATTTTTTGCTTTTGAGGCTGAAATTGTTGTGTTGGAAAGCGACTTAGCTGTTGACGAAAAGTAATCAGAAGATTTCTCAGAAAGAATGAGAGAGGACGGATTTGAGAGAAGAAGAGCTGCATTGCTAACAAAGCCTTCTTAAATTTTAATTTATGATTAAATTCTTCGAATATAAAAACATAGTATAATTATTTTAAAAATTTGAACATATTACCAGCGATTAAACCTGTTCTATTTAGTAAAAGTTTATGTCGTCGCACCTTTTCTTCAGCAACAATGGAATACAATAAATTTAATATACGCAAATAAATCATCAAACAGCGTTCAATACAATTGCTCTGTTTAGATCTTTGAAGTTGTTGAGCGTTCGGATTATTTTCTTGATACAATTTCCAAAATTGTAAAAGAGTTGGGGTAGTATTTGAACCTTTTTGTTGGTCAATATTCTTTTGATAAATAAGAAAAGTTGATATTTCTGAAAGAAAATATTAATCTTAATCAAAATTATATAAATTAACCTGAAAATAATTTAGTTATTATTCTAACAATTGATACAATTTCATCAAGAGAACAAGTAGTATTATCCACAATGTCTAAAACAATCAAGAGTAGACTATACAAAGACGGCAATTCTTCTTTTTGTGAAGTATCTGACAATGAACATCTATAAACAAAATATTTAACTATTTTCTTATTAAAATTTAGTAAACCTTTTCTCGTTTAGTAATGGAAAATAATTAAGAGGAAAGTTATTGACGAGAACTTCAAGGGAGAATATGAATCCTGATTTTTTAACAAAAAATTGATCCATTGCAAGTGAATATATTTTATTAAAAGAATATGAAAAATTTTCATGTAGAGTTTTTCGAAGTATCACAGATTTTGTTTGATAGTAGCAATGTAGATTGTCGTCTAATCCAACAAGCTAGAACGTAAGAATAAAATTTTAAAAAATAAAAATAAAGACCAATGGTAATCCCGAACAAGGTGTTAAGCAATCAGGAAGAGAAAAAGTTGCAAAAATATTTGCGTCGTGACCAAAATCAGCATTTAGAACAAATATTGGCAAAAATTCCAAGGTTGATTTATAAACCTAAAAAAAGTAAAGTTCAAACCTGTTTTCTCTATTAAAATACCCTTGGATCCTTATCAAATAATTGAGCAATAAATACATGAGTACACTCAGCTTGTAATGTTTGACGAATTTGTGACGATGTTTGAGACCATTTAATTTTTGATATAAATTCTGCTCTAACTACCTGAAGAAAATTAATTTAGTTAGTCAAAGAAAATAACTTTAACACGAAAATAATTAATGTCTACATCAGAACTAATTGCATATTCACATGCCGTTATTAATAAACTATCAGTATTATAAAGAAGAGGTAAAGCATTAATAAACATTTGAATAATCCCTTTAAGTCGATTAGAATTACGTTGACAATGAAGAGTTTTCTTAATGTACCAAATTAATTTACCTTAAAAAAAGCCATCCTCTAACTACTTTTAATAAAAAAATACTTTTTTCGGTAAAAAGTTTATTGAATTGAGAAGGATCATTTAGAAAACTACATTTTTCAACATTAAAGAAAAAATTCAATGCAGCAATTGCCAAATTATCATCATCATGACCAATATAAAGATAAAGATCAGACAAATAATTCTTTTGAAAATCAACTTAAAATTCAAAAAAATAGTTAAAATATTTTTAAAAATACCATCCAAAATAGGCTGATTAACAAGCGAACACTCCAGAAGTAAGGCTTCAGCAATATAATTTAAAGCAAGTATTTTGTGTGATATACGTATTTCGCGATTTAAACGAATTTGTCCTTTACCAGCTAACAAAAAGCGCTGAGCAAGAAATAATGCCGAGTATATCCAAAAATTTACATCACCATTACCTTCATAATTTTGAGTTAAAAAAATTTTAAAATTTTAAACGATACAAAAATTGTCTGGAAGAAATTCTAAAATCCCATAATATTCTTCACATGATATACTAGAACTTGTATATTGTTGATCCTCTAAGGATTTCTGTCCAGCAGATTGACTAACCATTGAAATTGGAGTTATAAATCCACTGGTTGTATTTGTTCTAGTTATTATTGTTCCATCATTGCTTTCAATCTTAAATTTAATGAAGAATATAAAATGAAAATTTACATTTTTAGATTTGTAACTAATCGAAAATGAAGAAGTGTTCGATTGTTCAGATTTTTGCTGTTGATGGAGACAATTCATTAGTGGATCAACAAAAAGTACATCTGAACTAACGGAAATTTTATCATAATCATCGATCGCGGAAAGATTCTGCAAAGTCAAAAAATTGCTAGAAAATCATCTAATTTACCTCATCAATTAAAGGGTAAGTTTCTCCAGTATTAACAACACAACCTTCATTATGTTCACTGCAATCACCAATTTCTTGATCTAAAGTTAGTCCAGAAATTTGTTGTTGTTCAGCCAACAAATCTTGTAAAGAATTCCAGGCACTAGCAGGCCTAGACGCTGAATAGCCTGTTCGCATGGAGAAACAGCTCATTGTTTCAGCTATAAAAGGTTTAGATCAATATAAAAAAAAACCTTCTTCCAATTTATTGTCAAAGTTTGTTGAACAACTAGCTAATTGTTCATCAACACAGTAAATAGGTGAACTAAAAAATAAAAATTTAGAAAACGTAAATTAAAAATACTTTAAAGATACTTCCTCAGATCCAACCATTTGTATAAATCGAGGATCAAACAGAGTTAATTGAGTGATAACATCCTTAAATTCTTGACGTTGTGAAACAAATTTTTGTAAAAATTCTAATGAAGCAATAACTATTTCATTTGCACGACTATAAAGACAACAGAGAACTCTACAAAACAGCTAAAAATATGTTGCTATTCAAATGTTGTAAAAAATTAAAAAATATACTTTTTTTAATACAAGAGCCAAACTTTGAGTCATATTTTCCAACACAAATGGTAAAATAAGGGAAAGTGTGTTTAAAGCACCAGAGAGGCTGTGCTGATGTTGATCATCCATGTCTTGACCATTTAATATAATTTCTGATAAATTTAATAAATTAAATTCTTTAATAAACCAACAAAATTTAAAAAGTAATAATAAATTTAAAACTAGTTAAACCTGCGAGTTGATAGAATGATTTGTGAAGAATAGAAGGCACAAATTTAGCCAAATGATTAATCACAGTAGAGGCTGCTCTGAATTTATAAGTAAATATAAAATGCTCTAAATTTATAGGTAAAATATAATAAAAAATAAAATACCTATTCTGAATACCACCTAAATTTAAATGATTAATTGCAGTATTAAATAATTCTGTAGCTCTTTCAGTATGAGTGGAACAAATAAAAGGGCCAAATGATTCGAGTATTACAGGAAAATAACGCTGAATTGCTAATTGAATAGAATCATCCTTATTTTTAATGCAATGTAACATTCCACACAAAAAATGTGAGTTGTATACTCTAAATATAATAAATAATTTTTAAAATTTTACAAATTTAGATTACTCTGCTCTTTGTGATCTAGTATAAACAGCTACCCAACTTAGTTTCTGTAATACCGAACTTAATATGCGGGCAGGAGACTTCTTGTTGTCAAATTCAGTTAACAAATATGCAATGACTTTTGGTGCTTGAAATTTAAGAATAAATTTCTAAAAAAATTAATTACAAATTCTAAATTAAATTAAAAAATAACTCTGAATATTTCATCTAATACTTGATCAGCCAAAAAGCGTAAACTTTGTTCAGAATGGTCAAGAATCTGAAAGAGAATTGCAATTGAACGACTCAATTTTTCTCGATTAATTTGTTGACTTCCGACGGAACCGAGAGCATCCAAGTTTGTCAACAATAATGATAGCTCATAACAAGCCTGTTTTTCATGATCAAATGAAGTTGATCGAATTTTCCTTAAGTGAGAGTTTTAACAAAAAAATTTTAAATAGAACCAATAAAGCAAACCTGGCATGAAGCTTACAGTTAGAACCATCGAAGGAAATATTTTCAAGGATATTCAGAGAACGATCCAACCGATCAGAATAAGAACTCATATCGAGATTAAATTAATAAATACGGTTCAAAAAACTTACGTCATATAGCCTTTCGTCAAGGCCTTTCATCACTTAACCTTTCGTCACTGAACCATTCGTCAATAAATGGTTCGTCAATAAACCATTCGTCACTTAATAATTTTAAAATCTAACAAATTTCTTTCAATTTAAAGAGATAAATTTGTTTTATTTCTTCGTTTTTTCTTCACTATAATGCTCTTATACTAGGTTTTTTGTTTGTCACGCATCTATTTCAAGTTAGGCTTCGTTTGAAAAGCCACTGACGATGGTCGAGCAAATGACCGACCTTATAATTTTTTTAAAATTTTCTAATTGTTTATTTTCAGTTTCTTAATTTTTATTCTTAAAATCTATCGATATGCAACGTCGATCTCGTGGATTTAACAAATCGTCTAATGATACTGGAGTCTTCAATGGGCAAAGTCGTGGGTTTCGAGGTCCAGGTGGACAGGGCCGAGGTCAGATGAACAAAGTTGTTTCGCCTTTCAACTTTAGGTATATTTTTTTCATATTTTTGTATTGCTTTTTATTATATAGTACTGGACGCGGCGGTCTTATTTCTTCTATCAAGGTTGATCGCTTACCTACGCATGAAGCTATCGCACAACAAAAAGGTTTTTTATATTCCAGGCTTATATTTAATTCAAATAATTTTGTCATTTTCCTATTATTTTCAGAGGTCCTTCCTGAGGTTAATGGATCAAATACCATAGATTCTACCCCCTGGGTTCCCAAGGACATTCATATAGAGAAAAAGTCATACTGGGTCAGCGATAAATCTACTACGTATAAACCTGTTGCGTTAGGAGAGGTTGCTCATTGTCAGCGCTGTCAGGAATGTGATGTACTTCGTCAGAAGATGATTACTGCTTTCCGATCTGCGGCTAAGAATTTCAATGAGTTTGCTGACAGTTTTCAGGAGTTTCAGAATGGGAAGAACAACAATTAACTTTACAATTTGGTGATAAACTATTAATGCTTTTTGAAGGATAGACTGATTTTCAAATTTATTTTATACTTCTCTTAAAATATACTCAACAAGATCTTCATTTAATTTATTTTCCGGTTTAAAATTTCTATTTCAACTGCATTACGATTTTTTTAAATATGCTTTAGATGATTTTTTTTATTGATCTGGTTTTATAAATTTATCTTTTGGTTTTATCTTTTTATTTTTATAAATTATTTTATTTTAGTATTTCTTTAATATTTTAAACCTCATTATTTTTTTATTTCAGTAAGATTTTTGTTCTTGATGTCACCAGGTTATTATTAGCTTATTAACTAACATGTTTTCTCCATCTTTAATTCCCCAAACAACTAATTCAAAAAGAAATATTGATAAAGAATTTGATGAAATTAGCAGCTATGCTACGCTCTTTTTAGATTCAGATAATAATGTCGGACACCCGACCCAATTTTGTGCAAAGCTTTTTGGTGCAGAAAAGAGCGTTAGTGGAGAGCTCGTTTTTCAGACAGGGATGTGTGGTTATATTGAGGTATATAATTAGTTCCTTAGTTGTTCTAAGACCAATTCATTTAAACATTTCGTTCGCCATAGGCATTAACGGACCCAAGTTACGCTCAACAAATTCTGGTTCTTACATATCCACTCGTTGGCAATTATGGTGTTCCAAAATTTAGTATTTCTGATATCGATTGTCTTCCTACCAAAAGCGGTTTTGAGTCAACTAAAGTCTGGCCTGCAGCTTTGATTGTAGATCGAATTTGTGAAGATGCTGAATACAGTCATTGGGAAGCTGTTAGTTTTTCTTTTATGTTAAATAATTTTTCATTAAGTCTACTTCTCTATCACAATGGCTACATGATCAAGGGATTCCTGGTCTGTGTGGTATTGATACACGGATGCTTACAAAAATTATTCGCACTTATGGAACGATGAGAGCAAAGGTATTTTATATAAAGCTGAAATAGGAGTAATTTCCTAATTTTAGATAGTAATTGAGGCAGATCAGCAAGAAACTATTCAATTCGTGAATATTAATGAACAAAATCTTGTAGCATCAGTAAGCAGAAAAGTTTGTTTAAATTTAGTTTATTATCTAATGTTAATTTAATATTTGAATTTATAAATAATGTATCGAGCATTTTTAGATTCCACAACTGTTTGGTGCATCTTCTGATTCTTCACTGATAAGAGTATTAGCAATTGATTGTGGAATAAAATTTAACCAAATTAGATGTTTATTAGAAAGGAAATGCAACGTTTTGGTTGTCCCATGGGATTACGAATTTAATATTGAAGGTTTTAATTAAATTGATTTATTGGCCTCATAGTCTATTTATTATCTTAAAATTATTTAGATTATGATGGTCTTTTCATTTCTAACGGACCCGGTGATCCTGCGAAATGCACTCCATTGATTAAACGAATTTCCTCTATTTTATCACATGGGACAATGAAACCTATTTTTGGTATTTGTCTAGGTCATCAATTGTTGGCTTCTGCTGTTGGTTCAAAAACGTATAAAATGAGGTTAACTTTTGTTTTACAATTTCTTTATTTTTTATGTTTTTACAGCTTTGGTAATCGTGGTCATAATTTACCAGCGTTGCACACTGATAGTGGGCGGTGCTTTATTACTGCACAGAATCATGGGTTCACTGTTGATCGAAATTCATTACCTGAAAATTGGAAAGAGTTATTTATAAATGCAAATGATAGTTCAAATGAGGGAATAATTCATCAAAGCAAACCATATTTCAGGCAAGGATAAGCTTTATGATTTTTGTTATCTAAAAATTCTAGTGTCCAGTTTCACCCCGAACATTGTGCTGGTCCAAGTGATACGGAATGGCTTTTTGACGTTTTTGTTCAGGCAATGCAAATGACTAAAAGTTCAAAAAATTCATTCAGCATACAACAATTGATCAACGAGCATCTGGCCTTTGAATCAAACTATCGGTTAATAAAGCCTAAAAATTTTATAAGTAAATTTTTAGTAACGAAGTCCTTAATCAAAGAAAAGTTTTATTACTTGGCAGTGGAGGATTGTCAATCGGCCAAGCTGGAGAATTTGATTATTCTGGTTCACAAGCAATTAAAGCATTGCGTGAGTTGGGCATTAAATGTATTCTTGTGGTAATTTTATCATTAATATTTTTTAAAATTATATTATGTTAGAATCCCAATGTTGCTACTGTTCAAACAACGAAAGGCTTTGCTGATCGTGTTTATTTTTTGCCTGTAACTAAAGAGTTTGTTCTTGAGGTTAATTGCGGTTTTCTAAAGTTATTAAAAATTGATATATAAGATAATCAAAAAAGAGAGACCAACAGGTCTTTTATGTACTTTTGGTGGTCAGACTGCATTAAATTGTGCTATTGATTTATATCGTGATGGTGTTTTGGATGAGTACAATGTACGTGTCTTAGGAACTCCAATAGGTTTGTTTGTAGAATATTAGAATAATTATAAAATGCTTTTATTTTTTTAGAAGTTATTGTGAGGACTGAGGACAGGGATTTATTCAGGCATGAAATTTTAAAAATAGGTGAGCGGGTAGCTGATGGTCGTGCTGCAACAAATATTGACGAGGCCGAAAAGGCGGCTGAAGAAGTTTTGTTCTTTATTTTTCACTAATTTTACTCTATATAAGGTTAATTATCCAGTGCTTGTTCGTGCTGCTTATGCGCTCGGTGGTCTGGGTTCTGGATTTGCATCAAACCGAGAGGAGTTGCATGTAATCTTAAAACAAGCATTTGCTCATTCAAAACAAGTACTTATTGATAAAAGTGTTCAAGGATGGAAAGAAGTGAGTGAATATAATGAACTAAATCATATTAACGACATTTAGCTTGAATATGAAGTTGTTCGTGATGCTTACGATAATTGCATCTCTGTCTGCAATATGGAAAATCTTGACCCAGTTGGAATTCATACTGGAGAGTCGATAGTTGTTGCACCTTCTCAAACATTAAACGATAATGAGTATAACAAGTTAAGAACGACTGCATTAAAGGTAATTCGACATTTTGGAATCATTGGAGAATGTAACATACAATTTGCTTTGAATCCTGTAAAGTTCGAGGTTACCTTTGAAATTTATCAATTCTATTCGTTGATTTTTTAGTATTGTATAATCGAAGTTAATGCTCGTTTATCGCGTTCTTCTGCACTTGCAAGTAAAGCGACGGGATATCCTCTAGCCTACATTGCTGCTAAACTGGCACTGGGCGCGTCCCTACCAGAATTACAAAATTCCGTTACTGGTGAAACTACAGCTTGTTTTGAACCATCTTTGGATTATTGTGTTGTTAAAGTTCCACGTTGGGATCTTGGGAAGTTTGCTCGTGTTAGCACAAAGGTTCATGGTTTTTTCTAATTATATTCGACAAATGAATTTAATTTTTAGATAGGTAGTTCTATGAAATCTGTTGGCGAAGTTATGGCTATTGGACGTTCATTTGAAGAAGCACTTCAAAAGGCTCTTAGAATGGTTAATGATCACTATGAGGGGTTTTCTCCTTTGTTCAAACGGGAAGTTAAAATGAAGGTTTTCTGTTTTATAAACATTTTCTTATACGTTTATAAAAGTAGGACCTAAAGGAACCAACCGATCAAAGAATCTTCGCTTTGGCTAGAGCTCTTTACTCCGAGGAGCTCATTACGGAATGTAAAAAGGATCAGGATTATATTGATTTACTTTACCAAAACAGCAGAATTGATAAATGGTTCCTTTACCGAATGCGCAATATTGTAATGATGTATAAACATTTGCAATATTATTGTGCACAGTATTCTTCTGACAATGAGAAAGTCAAATGTAAATTATTTTAATATAACGATGCATATATGTACCTCTTTTTTTAGATAATGAACACAAGTTTCCAGCTCTGTTGAGGGAAGCTAAACAAATTGGATTCTCAGATGCTCAAATAGCCAAGCTTATTGAAAGGTATCATACTTAATTTAGAATAAATTCTTATATAATAAGTACTGAATTGAATGTAAAAAAAATGCGAACAAAGTTTGGTATTTTACCGTTTGTCAAACAAATTGATACAGTTGCCGCTGAATGGCCTGCTAGAACGAACTACTTATATCTAACATACAATGGAAGTGAACATGACATTGACTTTATCGATAAAGTAGTTGCATTGAGCAATAGTTTTATACGTATATTTTTAGAATAATAGTGTTATTGTCCTCGGCTCTGGCGTTTATCGAATCGGTTCTTCAGTTGAATTTGATGCTTGTTCGGTTGGTTGTGTAGAAGAATTAAAACGAATGGGACGCCAGACTATTATGATTAATTGCAATCCTGAAACGTTAAGAAATTTTTAAGGTTTTTATAATAATAAATTTACTTATTTAAGAGTCTCAACTGATTATGACAAGTGCGACCGTCTTTATTTCGAAGAGATCTCGCTTGAAGTTGTATCACAAATTTATGAATATGAAATGCCTAACGGAATTATTCTCGCCTTTGGAGGTCAAGTAGCAAACAATATTTCTCTTCTTTTGGATTCCAACTTAACCTATTTAAACTTTCGTGTTTTTGGAACTGCTCCTAAATTTATTGATGAGGCTGAGGATCGTTTTAAATTTAGCAGAGCATTGGATGAATTACAGGTTTTGTTTTATTATCCACCCCATTTTTTAAAAATGTATTTTCCTTATTTTTCTAGATCGAACAACCAAAATGGAAAAATGCAAAAAATATTGATGAGGCCAAAACATTTTGCGAATCTGTTGGTTTCCCTTGTTTAATTAGGCCAAGTTATGTTTTATCTGGCGCTGCAATGAATGTCGCACATTGTGTTGAGGAGTTAGATCGTTTTTTGGGCGAGGCGTATGAGGTAGCAAAGGATCGTTCTGTTGTTGTTAGCAAATTTATTGAAGATGCTAAGGAAATTGATGTTGATGTTGTTTGCTTAAGCGGAAAAGTACTCTGTATGGGGATATCTGAACATGTTGAAAATGCTGGTTATTTTTTATGACATTTTTATTTTGAATTAAAAAAACTTAAGGTATTCATTCCGGTGACGCAACTCTCGTTACTCCTCCTCAGGATCTAAACAAAGAAACTATAAGGGAAATAAATAAAATTGTTAAAAGTATTGCGCGACGCTTCTTAGTTACAGGTCCATTTAATCTCCAACTGATCGCCAAGAACAATAAACTTTTTGTTATTGAATGCAATCTTCGGTTTTTTCAAATTTTTAGTTTATTCTATTAATTTTTAGTGTTTCACGAAGTTTTCCCTTCATCTCAAAAACACTTGACTTTGATTTTGTTGGTTTAGCGACTAGGGCTATGATGTTTATGGGTGATGTAAAAGATTTTGTTGAATTCAGACCAACACCAAAACCTAATAAAGTAGGAGTGAAGGTTTCTTTTTCCTATTTTAGTACTTCCAAAATATTTTTTTAAATTCTTTAGGTTCCACAGTTTTCTTTTTCTCGTCTTTCTGGTGCAGAGGTTGTTATGGGTGTTGAAATGCTTTCCACTGGTGAAGTTGCTTGTTTTGGACGAAATCGACAGGAGGCCTATCTTAAAGGACTTCTTTCCACAGGCTTCCAATTACCAACTAAAGCAATTTTCTTGTCAATAGGCGGATTTTATGTATATTTTTATATCTATTTAACTCTAATCTTATCTATTGTTAGCCTAAAGAGGAAATGTTGCAAAGTGTAAAGACATTATCTAAACTAGGTTACATTCTGTATGGAAGCAAAGGAACCGTTGACTTTTATTCACGTAACGAGATTAATGTGAGTTTTAATTAACTTTAATTAGAATGTTTTTAAGATCAAGAAACTTGAATGGCCGTTTGATGAAACATCATCACTAAACAGTAGCAATTTGTTTACATCAAAAATGTCGACTGTTAACACAACAATAACAGATTTTGTTGCAGCAAAGAATATTGATTTTATGGTGAGTTGTATATTTTTAAGATATTCTTTTTATTATTCTGATTGAAGATAAATCTTCCCATTCGAGGATCAGGAAGTTATCGAGTCAGTGCTTATCGTACTCCTGGTTATAAAACACGCAGAATGGCAATTGATAATGGAATCCCTCTCATTACTGATATAAAATGTGCCAAGCTTTTTATTCAAGTATTGTATTACCATTAGAATGATATTTAATACTTCAGGCGCTAGATGAACTGAAGATTACTCCTACCAATTCCCGAATTACGCCAGTAAATCTTAATCTTGACTGCATTTCTAATGAATGCTTGGTTAGAATGCCCGGTTTAATTGATGTGCATGTTCATATGCGTGAGCCAGGAGGTGAACACAAGGAAGATTGGGAAAGCGGAACTCGTGCAGCTATTGCTGGTGGTGTTACTATGGTTATTTTTTTAAATTTCTGTTCAACCTATATTTTTATTTGTAGATACTTGCAATGCCAAATACAAATCCTCCATTGGTTGATGATTTATCTTTTAATTTAATTGACAAAATTGCTTCGAGCAAATCCTTCTGTGATTATGCCCTTTATATTGGTGCTACAATGAATAATATCAAAGATGGCTCACTTATAGGTCAGAAATGTGCTGGTTTAAAGTTGTATCTAAATCAGACATTTGCTGCTCTTCAATTACCATCGATGGATCTATGGATGGAACATATGAGAAGTTTTCCTTCTAATCGTCCTGTTGTGGTTCATGCCGAAGGACAGACCTTGGCGGCTGTGTTATATTGTGGCAAATTATGTGAAAGAAGCTGTAGGATTTTTGTATTGTTTCTATGTTTTATTTCTATTTCAGTGCATATTTGTCATGTATCTACCCGTGAAGAAATTAATTTGATTAAACTAGCCAAAATTGGAGGGCAATCTGTTACATGTGAAGTTTGCCCGCATCATTTATTTTTGACATCTGATACTTTACCTGATGGAATTAGAGAAGTACGCCCTAAACTCTCTATTAATTATGATGATTGTGATGCATTATGGGAAAATTTAGAATTTATTGATTGCTTTGCTACTGATCATGGTTTCTAATACTTTAATTCATTTATTTCGAGTCATTAGCTCCACATACACTCGAAGAAAAATGTTCAGCAACTCCACCACCAGGATTTCCTGGTATGGAATACATACTTCCCCTCTTGTTTCAAGCAATACACGATGGTAAACTTACCGAAAAGCAACTAATTGACCGTCTTTATACCAATCCTCGTCGAATCTTTGGGTTACCTGAACAACCTAACACATATATTGAGGTTATTATTTGAAAATTTGAATGGTTAACCTATAATTCTTATATGTAGGTGGATAGGAGCGAAAGATGGAGAATACCAGAGAATGGTGGTTTTTCCAGGGCTGGTTGGACTCCCTATGCTAATAGAGAAGTTTGTGGTCGTGTAAAAACTGTTGTTATTCGTGGTGTTCCAATTTATGTTGACGGACGTTTCCTTGTCTCGCCAGGATTTGGCACAAATGTTCGGCTTAATTCTGAAGATAATGAAGATAAATTATCTTTATCACCTTCAGGTTCTAGACTTGTCTTATTTCTATTTAATTCTATTTTAGAACTTCTTCACTTAAATGATAATGTAAAATTCAATGATAACAGTAAAGAAAAACCAATACGCCCTTCACCTGAACGTCCACTAAATTCAATTATTGCAACTAGTCTTTGGTATGGACGAACTGTTATTTCAGTTGAATCTTTTACAAAACCAATGGTCAAACAAGTGCTAGATTTGGCTTTACGATTTGAAAAGGTTTTATTTCTTTAATCTATTTGTATATCTTTCTTTATACTTGAGGGCATAGGTGAAGATTGTTTTTCATTTGGTCTTTTGCGTAAATTTATTATTTGCCTCATGTTTTTTGAACCTAGTACTCGTACCTTTCATTCGTTCGAAATTGCAATGCTTCGTTTGGGTGGAAAAGTTTCTGTGTTTCAGAGGGAATATTCATCAGAAAAGAAAGGTGAAACATTTGAAGGTAATTGAATCCTTTTTACTTAACATTCTTATCATTATTTTTAGATACAATTACGATGATGGCACAATACGGAAATTTAATTATCCT
Organism: Meloidogyne exigua; assembly: GCA_018905775.1. Taxonomy (NCBI): domain Eukaryota; kingdom Metazoa; phylum Nematoda; class Chromadorea; order Rhabditida; family Meloidogynidae; genus Meloidogyne; species Meloidogyne exigua. The sequence goes on from JAGUQR010000186.1 coordinate 170,403, forward strand.
CCGTCATCCTGATATAGATGCATGTGAACGTGCTCAGCGTGTTGTTTCTACTTTAGCGCGTCATACTCCAATTATAAATGCTGGTGATGGAACTGGTATCTGAAGTTTTAATTAATCAAAAAATTATTCTATTCTATAATAGGTGAGCATCCTACCCAAGCATTGCTTGATCTTTATACTATCCGTGAAAAACTGTCTAGCATAAATGAAAAAACAATAGCTATTGTTGGTGATCTAAGAAATGGACGTACTGGTCAGTTTTGATAATTTTTTAGTTATAAAAAATTTTTTCTTCAGTTCACTCGCTTGCCAAAATTCTTTGTCTTTACAATGACATTACCCTTCACTATGTTTCACCAAATAGCTCATTAGGAATGCCCGAACATGTCAAACGATACGTAGCTGAAAAAGGCATTATTCAGGTTTTTAACTTTAATTTTGTCTCAATAAATTATTTTTAGAAAGACTTTACTTGTTTTGAAGATGGAATTCGTAATGTAGATGTTATTTACATGGTTTGGTATTTTAATTGTGTTATTTATTTTACTTATTTTTAAAGACACGTATACAAAAAGAGCGTTTTAAAGAACCTTCTGAATATGATCGAATCAAAGACAAATTTATACTTACACCAAAACTTTTAAATATGTCATCTAAAAGTGAACAATTGACACCTTTTTCAACATCTGGTATTTTAATGTAACTTTTAATTCTAAAATTTAAAAGATCGGCGACATATAACTCCAATTGTGATGCATCCTCTTCCACGTGTTAATGAAATAAGTACTGAACTTGATACAGATGAACGTGCAGTTTACATGAAACAGGCAGAATATGGTATTTTTGTACGTATGGCGCTTCTCACTCTAATATTACGTAAGGATTTATAAAAAGAAAATAGTTTAATTTAAACTTATCGGTCTTAAGCATTCATATCAATATTTTTTCTAATTTACAATTCGATTATGATTGTTTTTATCCGTTTTGTCGAGTAATTTTGTTGTTACCATCCTTATTGTTAGTTATATACATATTTATTGTTTTTAATTTATTCAAATTCTTTTATGCTTTAACTTTTCATTTGTTATTTAATTTAAATAGGTTTAACAATAAAATCCAAAAGAGTAAACCTTACACTCGTTAAGATTCGAATCAATATACACTTTTACTGATTAACAAACCAAACACGACCATAAATGCACTAGAAAATTTAATGTTATACATAGTTTTTTTACATAGGTAGTTTAAATAGTATGAACGTTAGGAATACGATATTGAGAAACTTTCGGAAACTTCGGAAAATCACAAATTAAAAAATATATAGGACTATCTCCTTTCAAACGGGCAATTCGTTCAATAATTTAATTAAAAAACCTAACATGGTATCAATCTCATATTTTGTAGGGCTGGTTTATTTCTCAAGCCTTTTCCGAGGTTTTGATCCGGAGGTTTCCGTTTTTCATACATACAATGTATATTTTCTTTTAAATAAGGGTAAATGACTTAAAGCTGACCGAAAACCAGAGAATTACAAACAAAAATCTGGTACACAAATTTTTACTTTGTCTATTCTTCTGGTTTTCTAGAGCTTTTTACTCATGGTTGAATCCTCAAAATAATTGTTAAATAAATGCCTTTCATAACAATAATCTCCTCAAAAATATCTTTTTCTTCTCTTTTCTTTCACGTTTTCTTCTTTCTATTTCTCTACAGGTGAACCAACAACGATTTTAGCGCGATTGAAAAGCTTTCCAATTTTGTTAATAAGTTCTTTATTCATTTGGAAATCTTTCTCGAGTTTTTTGCGTAATTCTTCATAAAGGTTTTTATCATATTTCGGTTTGTTTAAGAAAATCATCTTTAGCAATGCCAGAAGACCAATTTTATAAAACAAGTTACCTTTTACAGAATGTAGTGCCCAATTGTTCATCTTCATTGATAGATGACGATCTAAAATATAGATTAAAACTTCATTAACCTTCCTCGATATTAAAATGAAGATTTAAAAAATAATTAGGATTATCATTAACTTAATAATAATACCGTTATAGAAAAAAGCGAATTCAGGGAATGCTTCTGCCATTATCTCTTGATCCTCAGGGGTTGCGTTCTCCCACACATCCAAATAATGTTCTAATGCTTTCTTTAAAGCTGGTAGTCCTTTCTCTGCTATATTCTTAAAGAGTGTAGCAAAATTATTTGTTAAATATGGTGGCAATTCTTTAAATTTATTTTCAACAGTTTCAAAAAATATATTAATTTTTTCTTTTGTGTCTTTACTCAGGCCACTATTGTCCAAGATATATTTATATTTTTTTAAATTAACGACTGGATCTTCTTTATTATTTTTCTCACTGTTGTTCTCTTTTAAATCGATTAAAATCCCTTCGAAAATTTCAAACAAAATCTGTTTACCATTTGGAGGAATCTAAAATTATAAAAATAACTAAAAAAAAATTTTATTACTTGAAGATAGGCATCAATGAATGGTTTAGGTCCAAACGCTTAAATTATGTAAAATTAGGGTTTAAAATAATAAATTATTAACAGTTAATTTACATACTTGCGAGATATTTGAAAAATTCGTCAAAATCTTCTTTTTGTTTCTCATGATTCTTTGGATTTATTTTTTCTAATGATTCAATTAGTTGTTTCACTAGTTCCTTTTTATCAGAAATTATCTTTTCAAAATTTTTATATTTACTAATATTCTCTCTTATGTTAGTAAAGACTTGCTGGCGCCACCATGAACCTATATTTAAATGTTGCAAAACAAACTACTACATATATTAAATTAGTTTTTCCAACACGTTAAAAAGTTTTGCGATTTGGAAAATAAAAATTTTCGTAAATTTTTTTATATACTACAGAATTTTTTTAAAGACATTGTTTTTTACCCTGTCTCTCTTTCATAAGCTTTTCTGAGACTTTTTCAACATCAAATCCTTCTTTTCCTCCCGTCTTTTCATACAATCGTTTTTGTTCTTCTATACGTTTATTTGCCTCTTCAATACTTATAAGATTCAATAAGGCAATACCATCACGTGTTTTGAAGAAATCATTGCTATTATTTTGATCAAAAAGCGAATCTTAAATATATTAATTAATTTTATTTGTCGAATATATTCTAATTATTTGTGAATTATTTATTCACCATATTCGTCGAAGCTAATAAAATCCCGGTCGCCATTATTTTCCTCAAAGTCGTACGGAAAAAAACCATTTTTTGATGCATTAATGGGCTGAATTGCATGTTTTTTAGAGTTTAATTTCAAATTTGTGTCGGAAAATAAAGAATTGTCTACTTTAAAATTCAGATTTCTTTTTCCATTGTTGGTTAATTGAACGTTTATAATGTCTGGGACACTTTTTACCCCATAAGCTTTTACGTGCGACGGCAAACTGCTTGCAATTCCTGTTGGAGCGACACAAGTTTGAAAAAATGAAGTAAGGAATAAAATAATAGAGTATAATTTGATGCCATAATGAGACATCCTGAATTAAAATTTAGAGGGTTTTAAATGTCTAAGGAAATTTTCTAAATTTTTATAGACAGGATGGAAACTCCTACAACTTTTAACAGAAGCAAAAGTTTTTCTTAATGTAAAAAAGCCAGTAAAATTTATAATTGAATTGTTTCTAAGGACATCAATCAGCTTTAAAAAGGCAGAATTTAGTTAAGGATAACTGTAGAGGTGGGGCTCTAAGATGCACTTAATCAGGCTATCATAAGGCATCATGCGCTTAATAACAATGAAATCAGGCGCCGTCACAAGACAGGTAAGCACATGCGCTTAATCATAAGATAAATCAGTCGTCTAATCACATGTAAATAAAACTTTTCCCATTCTTAACATTAAATTTTATTTTAATAAATTTGTAAATATTTATTCGAAAATTAGCTATTCTATTTGAAGGTGAAAAATATTTTTTAATGAATACACTTATAATTTTCCTTAAAATTCTTTTATTCTAATATTTTTTTTGTTAACACTTGCTTAAAATTACCGCGCTTGTTTTTTACTTAAGAATGTTCGGAATAAAATAAATTCTTTAAGTAATGTTCAAAACTTTCTTAAACTTGTTGTTTTTGTTTTCAAGGAAGTTTAATTATATCTTATTTTATAGAAAAATCCATAGATTCTTTTTGACGATAAAAAGTTATAATTGAGGGCATTGAGAAGGTGTAAATTATTTATTTTCATTCTTCCAAACAAAAGTTTCTAGGCAAAACTGAAACACATTCTCTTCTCTTCATTTCCATTATCCTTCACTCTAACAATAAATGCTTATTAATACATATATCCCATCACAACGGTCCTTTTGTTTCTCGAGGCAAAGGTTTTGTTATTTTTTTCCTTTTTACTCCATTACTTTTGTTTATCGGCTTAAATATTTTCCAAGTTTTTGTCATAATCTGTGGTTGGATTTTAAAGACAAATAAATAATTTCGGATTATTTAATTATTTTAAGGACGTTTATGATTCTTTTCGATTTAAACAGTATGTACTGCTAGCATTTATTATCATATGAAAATTTGAAAACGATACCTAAATTTCCAAATTTCCGGAGGAAGGATGAGGAGTTAGTATTAAAAATAAATACTCCCCCACCCCTTTACTTTCTGGCTAAATTAAACGACGATATTTATGCATATTTAATTTATTATAATTTAGAGAGTAGCTCTTTATTATTGCTTTATAGTAATATTTTATTTTGGCTAAATTTTTTTATTAAAGATGAGTTAAATGAAGCAAAGTCTAATATTTTCTAATTATATATTTTTTATTATTAGTTTGAATAAAGTTATTATATTTACGGAGCTAGCAGCTGGATACTAATATTTCCCTTCCTTATTATGCTTTCATTTTTTTAAATTTATCCATTTTCTTGACAATCGCGTGTCGCAGGTGCAAGTTGAATAAATAAATTCATAAATTATGTGCGCTAAATAATTAGTGAAAAGTATACATAAATACATATAAACAATTGTAATAAATAAATATTAACAAATAATAAAAAAAATGACCAAATCTGTTGAACTTCATGGTATATTTAATAAGTATTTATACATATTCTTAAGTTTATTGTATTATCCCACTTTCACTTGTTTTTTCATAATCCATTAATTTTCATTTTAATATCCTCAGGCAATATTTGCCAAAATTAACATATTCTTCTAATGAATAAATAAAAGAAAACTAACATTTTCTATTAAATATTTAATAACCAAATATCGTTTTCTTTCATTAAATATGCTTTAAATATTATTATTTTATTATTTATTATATAAGATATTTTCTCCCAGGAAGTAAATTAAATCCGTTAGATTTAGAATTATTCAGTTAATTAAATAATCAAATTCCTTTTTGTTGCTTCTTTCCATTTTATGATGTAAATTTAAGTTTTTTTCTATTTTAATTTTGAAAATTAAAAGAGAAAAAGTAATCTTCAATATTAGTTTCAAGAAAAAAAGGCCGTTCTTTTTTTTAATGTCAGTCAATCGTGGCTTTTATTTTTTGAAATAGTCCCTAAGGAGGTTTAAGCTCACAAACTTTTAAATAACAACAATCATTAAAAATGTGCAGAAAAATGATAAAAGATTTTCTTACATCATTTACTTATAGTTCTTTATTGTTTTCTATTTTAAAATTTTTTGTACTGAAATTTAAATTTTTATTTAAACCCGTTTAGTTAGGATTTGTTTCTCTTCACGTTTATTCATATCTATCGAGAGCTCTTATAAAAAAAATTCTAAGACGCATTACTAAGGAAGGAACACTCAGACTCTCATAAAAACGTAAAGATAAATGAAATCCAATATAACCCAAGAACTAGTCCAAAGTAAGTTTCTCCTCTCTAAAAGGAAGAAGCTATAAAGTTTGGGTCCTCCAAGTAATTTAGTAAATTTGCTTGAGTAAGTCTAATCAAACCGGCGTCATTTCTCTTCAAAAAATTTTACAAACATTATTCTAATAGTTTGGCATGCTTGAAAATATTTAACTAATATGTATAATTTAAAAAAATTCTACTGCACGCGAAGCGTGGAAAATAAAGGCTTAAAAATATTTTCAATTAATAATATGATAAAAAATAAGCATTTATTAAAAACTTAAATAATGTAATTTATAACAATAGTTAGCTAAATATAATAAATTATTTATTACCTCATATTTTGTTCCACGCGATCCGCTTTGCAACATTTTTAATTCTTTTTTCCAATTTTTTGCTAAAAATCTTTAGGGACTAAAACGGAAGGAATACTCATTTTAATTTGAAAATAAAATTTTTAAAAGACATTAAATAGTAGAATTCTCTACGAATGAACAAATTATGTACATATGTAAATTATAATATATCGAACATTTAATGAAACCGAAATTTTAATGAAACATTTTATTGTGTATCTAAATTTTTAAGCTCAATGTTGTTACCTAATCTATATTTCAAAAATCTCCGAGTTATTTTTTTATTGTGCCTTTTTCCCACTTTTCTTCCAAGCTTTATTGACTGCTCTGACAACCTGAAAATTTCTTCAAAAAATTCTCAATATTTATCTACAGAAAAAATAAGGTCAGATGTAAGAAGAACTAGAAGGAGGCAATTTTGTTATGAATTACTTGATAAAGAATTAAGGAATTATAAGGAAGAAGGTGATGATGAAGCTGACAGAATAGAAGAAGATGAGATCAAAAATAGGAGAAATAGAAAGGGAAGGGAGGCTTTTGGACATTCTGAATATTTATTACCAGAAAATTTTCGGTTATTTTTTATCCTAATACTTAAAGCTTAATTTATAAATTTAGTTCTCTTCATCGAAGAGATATCCCTGTAACATATAGATTACATGATGATTTGCTCCGTTATTATCGGAAGGGAACAAGACCTGTCTCACACCCTAGCAAAATTATTACTGTTTCAATGAGTGGTAAATAATTTATTGAAAATTAACCTATATATTTTCCAGTTTTCTTATATCAAATAATCAAACTTGATGCTGTAAAGAATACAATTTCTCTTTCTGGAAGCTTCGAATTGGTTATTTTAGAGAAATTCTAAAAAATAAATTAAAAATTTTATTCAGTATTGGCAGGATGAATTTTTACAGTGGGAACCGGATACGTATGAAGGCGCAACAGAGATTTTTCTAGGTAATGCCAATGTTTATTTTTTTTAATATTTCCTAATTAAAGCTTCTACGGATATTTGGATTCCTGAATTTTCTCTCTATTATTCTGTTAATTTTAATGATGCTGTAGGCTATTAAAAAAGAATAGAAAAAATTCTTAATTATTATTAAAAAGGTAAAATTACAATCCAACAATGATGTAAGAGTTAATTATACTGGGCATGTTCGCTACTGGATTCCATTTTCAACTGAATCGTTGTGTAGTATGGACGTCAAGTTTTTTCCTTTTGACATGTAAAATACTTTAAAATTATTTTTAATGCATATTCTGTAAATATTTTAATAGACAACGATGCACTTTACTTCTTGGTTCCTGGGCACATTCGAATGACTCAATTAAATATTCTGTATTTTAAATATATGTATACCTAAAATAATATTCAATTATTAAGTTGTACTCGAAGAATCTTTCATTAATTGATTTTTACGATAATCAAGAATGGCAATTAGATTTGGTAAATTCATATAATTGTTTAAACTAACTAATTGCTTCAGAAAGAAAGCCATATAACTTCGGATGGTTTTTTATATGATTATTTGGACCCGCCTCTCTTCTGGGAAATGATCGTACGTTAATTTATTAACAAATTTCTAAAACTTAATAATTTTTAGGTTATTGATTTGGTGGTTTCTAGACAGAGATTTTATTACGTATTATTTTTGAATTTTATTTATGTAATCAAGTTATTTTTAGGTATTTAATTTGGTAATTCCTAGCGCCATGATCAGTAAGTGATAAAATATAAACATTAATTAATTATTCTGATGTATAATACATAACCTTCCGTTTTATTAAGCTTTTGTTGCCGTTGTTGGCTTTCATACTCCTAGTAGTAGCGGAAAAAATAGGCGGGAAATTAAAAATTTTTCTTTATTTTTTTATTTTTAGAGATGCAAAATTCAGACAAGGGATCATGACGCTCATGTCGATGTCAATGTAAGTTTTTAACAAACATAATCATAAACTTTTTCTAAAATATTCATAGGATTTTGTTGGCCATCGTTCAGGATATGCCAAAATTTAGTATGTCTGAACGTAAAGGTCGTGGATCATTTTCTGGGATACCTCTAATCGGTTTGTTGAAAAAAAGTCAAGAATTAGTTAAGTTATTGTTTAGGTCTCTATTATTTTATGTTATTGGTAATTGTGAGCTTATCTACTGTTACTACTTCAGTAAGTATTTAAAATTCAAAATTAAATATTCGCAAAATTGGCATTCTAAAAAAGTTAAAATTGTATATTTGCGAATCATTTAAATATGAATTTAAAGATGTTTGTCTATATGGAACGTAATGTACGAATCCACAATCGTATACCTTTCTATCTACGTTGGTTGATATCACTTGATCGTAAGAAAAAACAATTAAGGTATTCTATTTCCATTTGCCCAGATAAATAACATTATTTAAGCTTTCGTAACATCTCTAGACGAGGAAAAAGGGCTTATGGTTTTGAAAATGAAGCATCTCAGATACAATCTACAACCGTATACCTCAATAAATAGTTCTAAAACATTTTTTAATTTTCAGATATCATTACCGCACGGTCATTTAAATGGTCTTATTGGACCTGGAATTATTCCCTCACAACAATTATCAACAGATGATAGACAAAGTTTACTTAATGTTCAACACAGGCATAATAGTGGATTTATTTCCACAAGTAACGTAACTACTCAACATGTAGCGCATAGCATTTTGCGACTCATTTCATGTGATCGAGATTCTAATGCCAGGCAACGCAAATCATCTGTAGATGGAGCGGAAGCTGGAGAAAAATGGAGTTCTAAGAATAAATTAAAAAAGCGAATAAACAGGCATACAAGTCCTTCTGACGAAATCAACCTTAAACAGCCTTCTCTGATTCCTCCACCTCCACCATCACCAGCAGCATCAGTACTAACTCAAAGAAAACGGCATAGTTTATTACATGCAGAAAGTTCATTGGTTGGTTGATTTTTCTAGGATTAAATAAAGGGATTTAATAAATTCCTTGTTAGATATACATACATATTCCCAAAAAGGAAAAGTGGAAAAAAAGGAGAATAACAGGGGGAGAAATAAATAGGAAAACATTTAACGAGAGACTATAAGAGAAAAAATATATACCGATGCATGTATACAAAAAATTTATTGAAGAATACAACCCATCTAAATATTTTTGAGAAAAAAGAATATGTAAAAAAAATGAGCAGCCACTTTACCTTTTGTCGGGTTTCACTTATATTTTGTGGTGAGGGTGTCCCTGAGTGGATGCCGAAAAATTAAAGAACTGGGTAGCTTCAGAATAAATTCGGACTTGATCTAATTTATTACAGATACAACAGACAACTCTTTTAGAAGGAATGGCTCTTAGTTTTAGAAAACTAACTGAAACAATAGATTCAATTCGTAATGATGTTTTAGCTTTAATTCCTAAGAACGATTTGGATAGGGATTGGCAATTAGCCATCAGAAGGATGGAAATATTTTCTCTAATCTTTTATATCTCACTTTTGTTAGCAACCATGTTGCTTTTCTTTTTTCACGACTGGTACTGTTATATTGGTTATAATCCTTGTGGGCAGCAGAATCTGGTAGATTATGTTTAACCCAGATTATTACTTCTTATATTTTAGAATTGTCCTTGGATAGCCAGTGATCCGTCCTCGACTTCTTGCCTTATTTGATAATTATAACATAAAAAATTAGAATAATTGTAAGTTTAGCACTGGGATCTTTCTCTAAAATATTTATTGTATAAATTAACCAAAACATTGTCTCATTTTCAGTATTAAATATTTTATTATAAATTTCTATTGTCTTACTTAAAAATGATCAAAATTTAAGGTCTTTAATGTAGAAATTTAGATATTACTTTCATTGATAAAAACAGGTCGCGCCAGCCGTGGTTACGCGATAATTTCCAAACAAAAATGATAAAAATAAAAAAGGACTTTTGTCCTTTTATAAACCTATTTATATGTCCAAAGTTTTTATTTCATCGAAAACACCATTCAACAAATTTTTTATGTCTGTAACATATGTATTAAGCTTATTATCTTATAATTTACCTTAAGTGTTCTTTTCTTAAATTAATACTTATTAAAACGTGTATTACATTCTTAAAAAAATTTATGATCATCAATCCAAAATTATTAACTCTAAATAACATAAACAAAAATAAGAATGGCTGATCATCTCTTCTACTGATAATTGTAAATATATCTTTAAATTACACTCATGAATCAGTCATTTTATTTTTTGTAAGATTATTATCAATACTCTTCATACATAGGTAAATATTATGATGTTATTTACTTATTATTTCCTTATCTACTAATGCAATAATTAACGATATTAGGAATATCAATGATTAACATTTTAAAGACTAAATAAGATGCTTAAAAATTATCTCATACATAGTATTTAGAAGGACTAAAATGAATTCCGATAATAAGACAAAATCAACGCAAAATACTTCCCACAAATACTTCTCTAGTCGGATAAAGCAAACGTTATCAGTATATTTTTGTCTTTGGACACTAATTGTTTCGCCGTTTTTTTTCATTTCCTTTCTTCTACTTTTTGGTTTTTACACGTTTTTATGGTCAGATGAATTAAAATAAATGTTAATTAAAATCTTTATCATGAAATGGGTTTAAAATATTTATAATTTTTTTATATTCTAAAATTATTTTGCCATTTTTAAGGCCTTTTGCCAGTTTATACCTCATTTGGTATATTTATGATCATAAAAATCCCTCCCGTGGATCAAGACCTAATGAATTTGTAAAGAATTGGGCCGTTTGGAGACTTATGGCAGAATACTTTCCAGTCAAATTGTATAAAACTGCAGAACTTCCTCCCACACAGAATTATATCTTTGGGTAAAAAATATTTTTTCAATAAATTTTTTCTGAATTTTCCATTAAAAATTGTTTAGTGCACACCCTCATGGAATTTTTGGATCAAGTAGCATGCTTCTTTTTTGTACCAACGCTCACAACATTGATAAATTGTTTCCAGGTATTAAACTTCATGGTGCCACTTTAGATATTAATTTTTGGTTTCCGTTACGGAGAGAACTTTTTATGGCTTTAGGTAATACAATTTTAATTAGAAAAATATTTCAAAAAACAGGAATTATAAGCTGTAATTATGAATCAATTTCTTATGTGTTAAGTAGACCAGGGAAAGGGAATGCTGTAGGGATTGTACCTGGAGGTGCTGCTGAATCGTTAGAATCCTATCCTTCGGTCCATCGTTTGATATTAAAAAACCGAAAAGTAGGTAGAATATTTTTTTGATAGAAATCTTATATAAAAAAGTTATTTTTTTAAATAAAATACCTATATCTTTTCAGGGATTTGTTCGATTGGCCATTAAACATGGGTAATCTTCTTGTTTTATTTAGGTCAAAAAATGTCTCTTGACTTTTAAACTTCGGAATTAGGATAAAGAATCTAAAATTCCTTATTAACTATCTCTCATTAAAATATAATAATTTAGTTAATATTTTATTATTTTCAGAGCATCCTTGGTTCCAGTTTATCATTTTGGTGAGACTAGTATTTTTCACCAAATTAGTACTAATGAACTCAGTTTAGCAAGAAAATTTCAAGTTAGAAATAATTATCCTTGATAAAGTAATTTCTATTAGAATTTTGTAAAACGGTGGACAACTGTTGCATTTCCTTTTGTCTATGGACAAAATTGTTTAGCAAGCTTTTTACCCGATTATTATGTACACAAATTGCCAAGGCTCTTCATGATCGGACTGCTTCCGTTCAGGAACAAAGTAGTGACAGTAGGTGTGTTTTTTAATGTAAAAAAATTAGAAGAAATAGAAGAAATTTTTTTTAATTTTTCGATAGTTGGTGCACCAATCCAAGTGAAAAAGGAAGATAATCCTAGTGAGGAGGTGGTGAACACTGTTCACTCTGAATATTGCAGCAAACTTAAAGAAATGTTTAACAAGTATAAAACACAACTTGGTGGGTTATCGAAAGATGCTGAACTACAATTCTTGTGAATTATATTTATTCTAAATAATTTGTACAAAATATAGAATATAATTATGCTTATCAGATTAATTAGCGGATTAAATTTTAATCTTGTAAATAGGATTAATGAAATATTAAAATGTATTTCGATCCTTGGACTACAGTTAGGGGTTAATTGCCCAAAAAATTGTTAATGTAAATATTTACAATCAATGCTTTGATAGCTTATCTAAAAGAAAAATTTCTTTAAATATTTTTATACATAATTTTTTACTTAGGTTTCCACATCCATAGGTGCAACTGTATTATTATATGCTTGTTTCATATCCTTATTTGTTGGCATTCCTGTATTTTTTTTAATAGTTACATTCGTTGGTTCTAAGCTGCTTCTTTTAAAAAATTTGTTTATAACGGCTCGACGATAGGGTTTCACCAAGAAAATAGTTGCTAGTGGGTTGATTACCTTTAAATTATACAAATATTTAGAATTTATATAATTTAAAAACTGTTAAATTAAGCATTATAAACGTACTGGTGCGAAATATAGTGGAATAACAGTGTAGACAATGATAAATACTGTAGTGCCACTTGGGTAGAAAATTGGTAAAAGAATTTGTGTACTCATTGCAATAACTTCAAATGTGGGAAGAATTGCCTATTGAAAATCTTTTTATTTAAATTTTTTATTTATCAACTTGAACAATGAGCGCAGAAGTAATTTGATTATTATAATCACGTAAACGTTCCATTTTTAATTTTTCCATCGAGAAATCCTTTTCGCCAATATCGACATTAATCGTGAACGCTTCACGCACAAAGGAACGGATTTTGAGAATACAAACCTTTTTTAACAAAAAAAATGGTTAAATATCGAAAAGTAAGTCTACCGCGATAACCGCATAGCATGTAGTGAAAAGGAACACCATGATAATACAATGCATTACCCAAGGAAAAGAACGCTAATTAAAAAAATTAGCAATTGTTATAATACTTTTTATTAGAATATTTACAAAAAATTCCTCAAAAATATTTACAACCTACCGCCCAAGTGAATGAAGAAAATTTAACATCAGTTATTCCTGCCTCTTGAGTGACCAATTTTGACAATTCTTCCATCTTTTCGTAGTAATATGGGCGTGGATAGTCTGCCCAAGCGAGTAAAATTATGTGAAATAAATTTAAAAAGAAAGCCATAAAACCCATAAACCAGATTAAATTCAGAGGGATATGACCATCTCTGTATAAATTATTTATATATAATCTTTGTTTAATTACTTAGATAAAAGGAAATATCGGAAAATAAATTGTGCTGTAGTTGATGCAAGGAAAAAGAGCAAAAGTTGAATCCATAGAACATTCAACTTTAAAAATATACATATGTAAAACTGTAAATCTCTTACCATATAAGCATAAGGTTGGGGTAAATTTCGGAAAACCCCATTCTGAAAAAGAGCGCGAAACCCATGATCCACTATCTGTAAAATTCCTCTTTCTACATAAAATAATTCAAGTAATTTACAGGAATTGGTTGAACAAGTGTACTCACTGTAACTATTAAAGCATCCTGAAAATTTTACATTATAACATAATTTAGCCATAAAACTTTCCATAAGACATGAGTGAAGAAGAAGTCGAGAATACATACGCATTGCTTTAACTGTTTTAGTCAAAATTAACCAAGAAAGAAGAAGATTCAGCAATATTCCTAAACAGAAGCTAGATGCAGCACTTATCGAATATACAGTACGCACAGTATCTGATATATTTTAAAACATTTTATTTACTCGACTATGTTGTACGTAGAATTTTATATGAAATATTTACTTAATATTAAGTTAGTTAAAAAAATGAAGTTGACATACCAAATTCGATACGCTTTTTAATAAAAGATTCATTCATTATTCGACGTTTAGAATTTATTTGTTACGTAGATTGGTCAGCTAAACGAATGCTTCTGATTTTAAAATCTGAAAATGAGCTAAAAACTTTAACTTTATGCTTATTTAGTGAAATTAATGAGCTTTGAAAGAGTCTGGGGAATTCTTTGAGCTCATGGAACTCATTGAAAATTTTAAAACAAAATAATTTTTGTATTCTAGAAAGAAGAGAGAAATTTATTTTAATATATACATACATATGTATATGTACATAATATATAATTAGCAAATAAGTAACATTAATAAACATATGATATTTAATTGTTGGGTTCTACAAATTTATATAAATTAATATGTGTGTAAAAGAAAAGTGTTCAAATAACTTCATTTTAAAAAATTCTGAGATAATGTATAATTTATTTTACGTATTCTTTATTTCTATAAATTGTTAATTGCTAGAATGAAGTGTAATAAAAAGAGTAAAAATGAAAAGTGGAGTCAAAAAAATGAAGTTAAAAAATCTTTAGTGTTATTATAATATATATATAGTAAATTTTAGTCTAAAATTAGATAAAACAAGATTACATATACTGTAATGTATCTAAAATCCCATACTAATTATTATTAGAATAAGCTAAATAAAAAAAAACAAAATTAATGACAAAATTATTTTACTAAATCCTATATAATGTAAGTAATTTCATCCAGGAAAAGGGATAGTGAAAATTAAATAATTTCCAGTTGAAAATAATTTAGATAGATTTAATTTGTATTTAAATAATCAGGAAAAGCGTCAAGAATATAAAAAGAAAAAAATTATTTTTAATTAATTTTTGTTTAATAAAGGATTCATTAATATTACTTTGGTCAAAGTAAAAAAATAATTTTTAATATTGTACTAAATTTAGAAAATTTCAAAAAATTTTAACTCAAGAATCCATGCTTGGATTTTTCCAATTTTTTGTTTACAGGCAAAAGACATACCTTTCATCAATTTAAAGAAGAAATTTCAAAATTTCAAACGCTAAATTCCAAAATATTCAAAGTTCAATTCCTTGAAATTTCGGGAATTTCAAAAAATTTTAACTCAAGAATCCATGATTGGATTCTTCAATTTTTTGTTTACAGGCAAAAGGCATACCTTTCATCAATTTAAAGTGGAAATTTCAAAATTTCAAACGCTAAATTCCGAAATATTCAAAGTTCAATTCCTTGAAATTTCGGGGGAATTTAAAAAATTTTAACTCAAGAATCCATGCTTGGATTTTTCAAATTTTTTGTTTATAGGCAATAGACATCCTGTTCATCAATTTAAAGAAGAAATTTCAAAATTTCATATGCTAGAATTCAAACTATTCAAAGTTCAATTCCTTGAAATTTCGGGAATTTCAAAAAATTTTAACTCAAGAATCCATCATTGAATTTCTCCAATTTTTTGTTTATAGGCAATAGACATCCTGTTCATCAATTTAAAGAAGAAATTTCAAAATTTCAAGCGCTAGAATTCAAACTATTCAAGGTTCAATTCCTTGAAATTTCGGGAATTTCAAAAAATTTTAACTCAAGAATCCATGATTGGATTTTTCTAATTTTTTGTTTACAGGCAAAAGGCATACCTTTCATCAATTTAAAGAAGAAATTTCAAAATTTCAAACGCTAAATTCCGAAATATTCAAAGTTCAATTCATTGAAATTTCGGGAATTTCAAAAAATTTTAACTCAAGAATCCATCATTGAATTTCTCCAATTTTTTGTTTACAGGCAAAGGCTATACTGCTCATCAATTTAAAGAAGAAATTTCAAAAATCCAAGCGCTAGAATTCAAACTATTCAAAGTTCAATTCCTTGAAATTTCGGGAATTTCAAAAAATTTTAACTCAAGAATCCATCATTGAATTTCTCCAATTTTTTGTTTATAGGCAATAGACATCCTGTTCATCAATTTAAAGAAGAAATTTCAAAATTTCAAACGCTAAATTCCGAAATATTCAAAGTTCAATTCCTTGAAATTTCGGGAATTTCAAAAAATTTTAACTCAAGAATCCATCATTGAATTTCTCCAATTTTTTGTTTATAGGCAATAGACATCCTGTTCATCAATTTAAAGAAGAAATTTCAAAATTTCATATGCTAGAATTCAAACTATTCAAAGTTCAATTCCTTGAAATTTCGGGAATTTCAAAAAATTTTAACTCAAGAATCCATCATTGAATTTCTCCAATTTTTTGTTTATAGGCAATAGACATCCTGTTCATCAATTTAAAGAAGAAATTTCAAAATTTCAAGCGCTAGAATTCAAACTATTCAAGGTTCAATTCCTTGAAATTTCGGGAATTTCAAAAAATTTTAACTCAAGAATCCATGATTGGATTTTTCTAATTTTTTGTTTACAGGCAAAAGGCATACCTTTCATCAATTTAAAGAAGAAATTTCAAAATTTCAAACGCTAAATTCCGAAATATTCAAAGTTCAATTCATTGAAATTTCGGGAATTTCAAAAAATTTTAACTCAAGAATCCATCATTGAATTTCTCCAATTTTTTGTTTACAGGCAAAGGCTATACTGCTCATCAATTTAAAGAAGAAATTTCAAAAATCCAAGCGCTAGAATTCAAACTATTCAAAGTTCAATTCCTTGAAATTTCGGGAATTTCAAAAAATTTTAACTCAAGAATCCATCATTGAATTTCTCCAATTTTTTGTTTATAGGCAATAGACATCCTGTTCATCAATTTAAAGAAGAAATTTCAAAATTTCAAACGCTAAATTCCGAAATATTCAAAGTTCAATTCCTTGAAATTTCGGGAATTTCAAAAAATTTTAACTCAAGAATCCATCATTGAATTTCTCCAATTTTTTGTTTATAGGCAATAGACATCCTGTTCATCAATTTAAAGAAGAAATTTCAAAATTTCATATGCTAGAATTCAAACTATTCAAAGTTCAATTCCTTGAAATTTCGGGAATTTCAAAAAATTTTAACTCAAGAATCCATCATTGAATTTCTCCAATTTTTTGTTTATAGGCAATAGACATCCTGTTCATCAATTTAAAGAAGAAATTTCAAAATTTCAAGCGCTAGAATTCAAACTATTCAAGGTTCAATTCCTTGAAATTTCGGGAATTTCAAAAATTTTAACTCAAGAATCCATGATTGGATTTTTCTAATTTTTTGTTTACAGGCAAAAGGCATACCTTTCATCAATTTAAAGAAGAAATTTCAAAATTTCAAACGCTAAATTCCGAAATATTCAAAGTTCAATTCATTGAAATTTCGGGAATTTCAAAAAATTTTAACTCAAGAATCCATCATTGAATTTCTCCAATTTTTTGTTTACAGGCAAAGGCTATACTGCTCATCAATTTAAAGAAGAAATTTCAAAAATCCAAGCGCTAGAATTCAAACTATTCAAAGTTCAATTCCTTGAAATTTCGGGAATTTCAAAAAATTTTAACTCAAGAATCCATCATTGAATTTCTCCAATTTTTTGTTTATAGGCAATAGACATCCTGTTCATCAATTTAAAGAAGAAATTTCAAAATTTCAAGCGCTAGAATTCAAACTATTCAAGGTTCAATTCCTTGAAATTTCGGGAATTTCAAAAAATTTTAACTCAAGAATCCATGATTGGATTTTTCTAATTTTTTGTTTACAGGCAAAAGGCATACCTTTCATCAATTTAAAGAAGAAATTTCAAAATTTCAAACGCTAAATTCGAAATATTCAAAGTTCAATTCATTGAAATTTCGGGAATTTCAAAAAATTTTAACTCAAGAATCCATCATTGAATTTCTCCAATTTTTTGTTTACAGGCAAAGGCTATACTGCTCATCAATTTAAAGAAGAAATTTCAAAAATCCAAGCGCTAGAATTCAAACTATTCAAAGTTCAATTCCTTGAAATTTCGGGAATTTCAAAAATTTTAACTCAAGAATCCATGCTTGGATTTTTCAAATTTTTTGTTTATAGGCAATAGACATCCTGTTCATCAATTTAAAGAAGAAATTTCAAAATTTCATATGCTAGAATTCAAACTATTCAAAGTTCAATTCCTTGAAATTTCGGGAATTTCAAAAAATTTTAACTCAAGAATCCATGCTTGGATTTTTCAAATTTTTTGTTTATAGGCAATAGACATCCTGTTCATCAATTTAAAGAAGAAATTTCAAAATTTCAAGCGCTAGAATTCAAACTATTCAAGGTTCAATTCCTTGAAATTTCGGGAATTTCAAAAAATTTTAACTCAAGAATCCATGATTGGATTTTTCTAATTTTTTGTTTACAGGCAAAAGGCATACCTTTCATCAATTTAAAGAAGAAATTTCAAAATTTCAAACGCTAAATTCCGAAATATTCAAAGTTCAATTCATTGAAATTTCGGGAATTTCAAAAAATTTTAACTCAAGAATCCATCATTGAATTTCTCCAATTTTTTGTTTACAGGCAAAGGCTATACTGCTCATCAATTTAAAGAAGAAATTTCAAAAATCCAAGCGCTAGAATTCAAACTATTCAAAGTTCAATTCCTTGAAATTTCGGGAATTTCAAAAAATTTTAACTCAAGAATCCATGCTTGGATTTTTCAAATTTTTTGTTTATAGGCAATAGACATCCTGTTCATCAATTTAAAGAAGAAATTTCAAAATTTCATATGCTAGAATTCAAACTATTCAAAGTTCAATTCCTTGAAATTTCGGGAATTTCAAAAAATTTTAACTCAAGAATCCATGCTTGGATTTTTCAAATTTTTTGTTTATAGGCAATAGACATCCTGTTCATCAATTTAAAGAAGAAATTTCAAAATTTCAAGCGCTAGAATTCAAACTATTCAAGGTTCAATTCCTTGAAATTTCGGGAATTTCAAAAAATTTTAACTCAAGAATCCATGATTGGATTTTTCTAATTTTTTGTTTACAGGCAAAAGGCATACCTTTCATCAATTTAAAGAAGAAATTTCAAAATTTCAAACGCTAAATTCCGAAATATTCAAAGTTCAATTCATTGAAATTTCGGGAATTTCAAAAAATTTTAACTCAAGAATCCATCATTGAATTTCTCCAATTTTTTGTTTACAGGCAAAGGCTATACTGCTCATCAATTTAAAGAAGAAATTTCAAAAATCCAAGCGCTATAATTCAAACTATTCAAAGTTCAATTCCTTGAAATTTCGGGAATTTCAAAAAATTTTAACTCAAGAATCCATGCTTGGATTTTCAAATTTTTTGTTTATAGGCAATAGACATACTGTTCATCAATTTAAAGAAGAAATTTCAAAATTTCATATGCTAGAATTCAAACTATTCAAGGTTCAATTCCTTGAAATTTCGGGAATTTCAAAAAATTTTAACTCAAGAATCCATGATTGGATTCTTCAATTTTTTGTTTACAGGCAAAAGGCATACCTTTCATCAATTTAAAGTGGAAATTTCAAAATTTCAAACGCTAAATTCCGAAATATTCAAAGTTCAATTCCTTGAAATTTCGGGGGAATTTAAAAAATTTTAACTCAAGAATCCATGCTTGGATTTTTCAAATTTTTTGTTTATAGGCAATAGACATCCTGTTCATCAATTTAAAGAAGAAATTTCAAAATTTCATATGCTAGAATTTAAACTATTCAAAGTTCAATTCCTTGAAATTTCGGGAATTTCAAAAAATTTTAACTCAAGAATCCATCATTGAATTTCTCCAATTTTTTGTTTATAGGCAATAGACATCCTGTTCATCAATTTAAAGAAGAAATTTCAAAATTTCAAGCGCTAGAATTCAAACTATTCAAGGTTCAATTCCTTGAAATTTCGGGAATTTCAAAAAATTTTAACTCAAGAATCCATGATTGGATTTTTCTAATTTTTTGTTTACAGGCAAAAGCATACCTTTCATCAATTTAAAGAAGAAATTTCAAAATTTCAAACGCTAAATTCCGAAATATTCAAAGTTCAATTCATTGAAATTTCGGGAATTTCAAAAAATTTTAACTCAAGAATCCATCATTGAATTTCTCCAATTTTTTGTTTACAGGCAAAGGCTATACTGCTCATCAATTTAAAGAAGAAATTTCAAAAATCCAAGCGCTATAATTCAAACTATTCAAAGTTCAATTCCTTGAAATTTCGGGAATTTCAAAAATTTTAACTCAAGAATCCATCATTGAATTTCTCCAATTTTTTGTTTATAGGCAATAGACATCCTGTTCATCAATTTAAAGAAGAAATTTCAAAATTTCAAGCGCTAGAATTCAAACTATTCAAAGTTCAATTCCTTGAAATTTCGGGAATTTCAAAAAATTTTAACTCAAGAATCCATGATTGGATTTTTCTAATTTTTTGTTTACAGGCAAAAGGCATACCTTTCATCAATTTAAAGAAGAAATTTCAAAATTTCAAACGCTAAATTCCGAAATATTCAAAGTTCAATTCATTGAAATTTCGGGAATTTCAAAAAATTTTAACTCAAGAATCCATCATTGAATTTCTCCAATTTTTTGTTTACAGGCAAAGGCTATACTGCTCATCAATTTAAAGAAGAAATTTCAAAAATCCAAGCGCTAGAATTCAAACTATTCAAAGTTCAATTCCTTGAAATTTCGGGAATTTCAAAAAATTTTAACTCAAGAATCCATGCTTGGATTTTTCAAATTTTTTGTTTATAGGCAATAGACATCCTGTTCATCAATTTAAAGAAGAAATTTCAAAATTTCATATGCTAGAATTCAAACTATTCAAAGTTCAATTCCTTGAAATTTCGGGAATTTCAAAAAATTTTAACTCAAGAATCCATGCTTGGATTTTTCAAATTTTTTGTTTATAGGCAATAGACATACTGTTCATCAATTTAAAGAAGAAATTTCAAAATTTCAAGCGCTAGAATTCAAACTATTCAAGGTTCAATTCCTTGAAATTTCGGGAATTTCAAAAAATTTTAACTCAAGAATCCATGATTGGATTTTTCAAATTTTTTGTTTATAGGCAATAGACATACTGTTCATCAATTTAAAGAAGAAATTTCAAAATTTCATATGCTAGAATTCAAACTATTCAAAGTTCAATTCCTTGAAATTTCGGGAATTTCAAAAAATTTTAACTCAAGAATCCATCATTGAATTTTTCCAATTTTTTATTTACAGGTAATAACCATCCTGTTCTTCAATTTAAAGAAGAAATTTCAAAATTTCAAACGCTAAATTCCGAAATATTCAAAGTTCAATTCCTTGAAATTTCGGGAATTTCAAAAAATTTTAACTCAAGAATCCATCATTGAATTTTTCCAATTTTTTATTTACAGGTAATAACCATCCTGTTCATCAATTTAAAGAAGAAATTTCAAAATTTCATATGCTAGAATTCAAACTATTCAAAGTTCAATTCCTTGAAATTTCGGGAATTTCAAAAAATTTTAACTCAAGAATCCATGCTTGGATTTTTCCAATTTTTTGTTTAATGGCATTAGACATCCTATTCATCAATTTAAAAAAGAAACCTCAAAATTTCAAACGCTAAATTCCAAAATATTCAAGGTTCAATTCCTTGAAATTTCGGGAATTTCAAAAAATTTTAACTCAAGAATCCATGCTTGGATTTTTCAAATTTTTTGTTTATAGGCAATAGACATACTGTTCATCAATTTAAAGAAGAAATTTCAAAATTTCAAACGCTAAATTCCGAAATATTCAAAGTTCAATTCCTTGAAATTTCGAGAATTTCAAAAATTTTAACTCAAGAATCCATGCTTGGATTTTCAAATTTTTTGTTTATAGGCAATAGACATACTGTTCATCAATTTAAAGAAGAAATTTCAAAATTTCATATGCTAGAATTCAAACTATTCAAAGTTCAATTCCTTGAAATTTCGGGAATTTCAAAAAATTTTAACTCAAGAATCCATGCTTGGATTTTTCCAATTTTTTGTTTAATGGCATTAGACATCCTATTCATCAATTTAAAAAAGAAACCTCAAAATTTCAAACGCTAAATTCCAAAATATTCAAGGTTCAATTCCTTGAAATTTCGGGAATTTCAAAAAATTTTAACTCAAGAATCCATGCTTGGATTTTTCAAATTTTTTGTTTATAGGCAATAGACATACTGTTCATCAATTTAAAGAAGAAATTTCAAAATTTCAAACGCTAAATTCCGAAATATTCAAAGTTCAATTCCTTGAAATTTCGAGAATTTCAAAAAATTTTAACTCAAGAATCCATGCTTGGATTTTCAAATTTTTTGTTTACAGGCAAAGGCTATACTGCTCATCAATTTAAAGAAGAAATTTCAAAAATCCAAGCGCTAGAATTCAAACTATTCAAAGTTCAATTCCTTGAAATTTCGGGAATTTCAAAAAATTTTAACTCAAGAATCCATGCTTGGATTTTTCAAATTTTTTGTTTATAGGCAATAGACATCCTGTTCATCAATTTAAAGAAGAAATTTCAAAATTTCATATGCTAGAATTCAAACTATTCAAAGTTCAATTCCTTGAAATTTCGGGAATTTCAAAAATTTTAACTCAAGAATCCATGCTTGGATTTTTCAAATTTTTTGTTTATAGGCAATAGACATCCTGTTCATCAATTTAAAGAAGAAATTTCAAAATTTCATATGCTAGAATTCAAACTATTCAAAGTTCAATTCCTTGAAATTTCGGGAATTTCAAAAAATTTTAACTCAAGAATCCATGCTTGGATTTTTCAAATTTTTTGTTTATAGGCAATAGACATCCTGTTCATCAATTTAAAGAAGAAATTTCAAAATTTCAAGCGCTAGAATTCAAACTATTCAAGGTTCAATTCCTTGAAATTTCGGGAATTTCAAAAAATTTTAACTCAAGAATCCATGATTGGATTTTTCTAATTTTTTGTTTACAGGCAAAAGGCATACCTTTCATCAATTTAAAGAAGAAATTTCAAAATTTCAAACGCTAAATTCCGAAATATTCAAAGTTCAATTCATTGAAATTTCGGGAATTTCAAAAAATTTTAACTCAAGAATCCATCATTGAATTTCTCCAATTTTTTGTTTACAGGCAAAGGCTATACTGCTCATCAATTTAAAGAAGAAATTTCAAAAATCCAAGCGCTAGAATTCAAACTATTCAAAGTTCAATTCCTTGAAATTTCGGGAATTTCAAAAAATTTTAACTCAAGAATCCATGATTGGATTTTTCTAATTTTTTGTTTACAGGCAAAAGGCATACCTTTCATCAATTTAAAGAAGAAATTTCAAAATTTCAAACGCTAAATTCCGAAATATTCAAAGTTCAATTCATTGAAATTTCGGGAATTTCAAAAAATTTTAACTCAAGAATCCATCATTGAATTTCTCCAATTTTTTGTTTACAGGCAAAGGCTATACTGCTCATCAATTTAAAGAAGAAATTTCAAAAATCCAAGCGCTAGAATTCAAACTATTCAAAGTTCAATTCCTTGAAATTTCGGGAATTTCAAAAAATTTTAACTCAAGAATCCATGATTGGATTTTTCTAATTTTTTGTTTACAGGCAAAAGGCATACCTTTCATCAATTTAAAGAAGAAATTTCAAAATTTCAAACGCTAAATTCCGAAATATTCAAAGTTCAATTCATTGAAATTTCGGGAATTTCAAAAAATTTTAACTCAAGAATCCATCATTGAATTTCTCCAATTTTTTGTTTACAGGCAAAGGCTATACTGCTCATCAATTTAAAGAAGAAATTTCAAAAATCCAAGCGCTAGAATTCAAACTATTCAAAGTTCAATTCCTTGAAATTTCGGGAATTTCAAAAAATTTTAACTCAAGAATCCATGATTGGATTTTTCTAATTTTTTGTTTACAGGCAAAAGGCATACCTTTCATCAATTTAAAGAAGAAATTTCAAAATTTCAAACGCTAAATTCCGAAATATTCAAAGTTCAATTCATTGAAATTTCGGGAATTTCAAAAAATTTTAACTCAAGAATCCATCATTGAATTTCTCCAATTTTTTGTTTACAGGCAAAGGCTATACTGCTCATCAATTTAAAGAAGAAATTTCAAAAATCCAAGCGCTAGAATTCAAACTATTCAAAGTTCAATTCCTTGAAATTTCGGGAATTTCAAAAATTTTAACTCAAGAATCCATGATTGGATTTTTCTAATTTTTTGTTTACAGGCAAAAGGCATACCTTTCATCAATTTAAAGAAGAAATTTCAAAATTTCAAACGCTAAATTCCGAAATATTCAAAGTTCAATTCATTGAAATTTCGGGAATTTCAAAAAATTTTAACTCAAGAATCCATCATTGAATTTCTCCAATTTTTTGTTTACAGGCAAAGGCTATACTGCTCATCAATTTAAAGAAGAAATTTCAAAAATCCAAGCGCTATAATTCAAACTATTCAAAGTTCAATTCCTTGAAATTTCGGGAATTTCAAAAAATTTTAACTCAAGAATCCATCATTGAATTTCTCCAATTTTTTGTTTATAGGCAATAGACATCCTGTTCATCAATTTAAAGAAGAAATTTCAAAATTTCAAGCGCTAGAATTCAAACTATTCAAAGTTCAATTCCTTGAAATTTCGGGAATTTCAAAAAATTTTAACTCAAGAATCCATGATTGGATTTTTCTAATTTTTTGTTTACAGGCAAAAGGCATACCTTTCATCAATTTAAAGAAGAAATTTCAAAATTTCAAACGCTAAATTCCGAAATATTCAAAGTTCAATTCATTGAAATTTCGGGAATTTCAAAAAATTTTAACTCAAGAATCCATCATTGAATTTCTCCAATTTTTTGTTTACAGGCAAAGGCTATACTGCTCATCAATTTAAAGAAGAAATTTCAAAAATCCAAGCGCTAGAATTCAAACTATTCAAAGTTCAATTCCTTGAAATTTCGGGAATTTCAAAAAATTTTAACTCAAGAATCCATGCTTGGATTTTTCAAATTTTTTGTTTATAGGCAATAGACATCCTGTTCATCAATTTAAAGAAGAAATTTCAAAATTTCATATGCTAGAATTCAAACTATTCAAAGTTCAATTCCTTGAAATTTCGGGAATTTCAAAAATTTTAACTCAAGAATCCATGCTTGGATTTTTCAAATTTTTTGTTTATAGGCAATAGACATACTGTTCATCAATTTAAAGAAGAAATTTCAAAATTTCAAGCGCTAGAATTCAAACTATTCAAGGTTCAATTCCTTGAAATTTCGGGAATTTCAAAAAATTTTAACTCAAGAATCCATGATTGGATTTTTCAAATTTTTTGTTTATAGGCAATAGACATACTGTTCATCAATTTAAAGAAGAAATTTCAAAATTTCATATGCTAGAATTCAAACTATTCAAAGTTCAATTCCTTGAAATTTCGGGAATTTCAAAAAATTTTAACTCAAGAATCCATCATTGAATTTTTCCAATTTTTTATTTACAGGTAATAACCATCCTGTTCTTCAATTTAAAGAAGAAATTTCAAAATTTCAAACGCTAAATTCCGAAATATTCAAAGTTCAATTCCTTGAAATTTCGGGAATTTCAAAAAATTTTAACTCAAGAATCCATCATTGAATTTTTCCAATTTTTTATTTACAGGTAATAACCATCCTGTTCATCAATTTAAAGAAGAAATTTCAAAATTTCATATGCTAGAATTCAAACTATTCAAAGTTCAATTCCTTGAAATTTCGGGAATTTCAAAAAATTTTAACTCAAGAATCCATGCTTGGATTTTTCCAATTTTTTGTTTAATGGCATTAGACATCCTATTCATCAATTTAAAAAAGAAACCTCAAAATTTCAAACGCTAAATTCCAAAATATTCAAGGTTCAATTCCTTGAAATTTCGGGAATTTCAAAAAATTTTAACTCAAGAATCCATGCTTGGATTTTTCAAATTTTTTGTTTATAGGCAATAGACATACTGTTCATCAATTTAAAGAAGAAATTTCAAAATTTCAAACGCTAAATTCCGAAATATTCAAAGTTCAATTCCTTGAAATTTCGAGAATTTCAAAAAATTTTAACTCAAGAATCCATGCTTGGATTTTCAAATTTTTTGTTTATAGGCAATAGACATACTGTTCATCAATTTAAAGAAGAAATTTCAAAATTTCATATGCTAGAATTCAAACTATTCAAAGTTCAATTCCTTGAAATTTCGGGAATTTCAAAAAATTTTAACTCAAGAATCCATGCTTGGATTTTTCCAATTTTTTGTTTAATGGCATTAGACATCCTATTCATCAATTTAAAAAAGAAACCTCAAAATTTCAAACGCTAAATTCCAAAATATTCAAGGTTCAATTCCTTGAAATTTCGGGAATTTCAAAAAATTTTAACTCAAGAATCCATGCTTGGATTTTTCAAATTTTTTGTTTATAGGCAATAGACATACTGTTCATCAATTTAAAGAAGAAATTTCAAAATTTCAAACGCTAAATTCCGAAATATTCAAAGTTCAATTCCTTGAAATTTCGAGAATTTCAAAAAATTTTAACTCAAGAATCCATGCTTGGATTTTCAAATTTTTTGTTTACAGGCAAAGGCTATACTGCTCATCAATTTAAAGAAGAAATTTCAAAAATCCAAGCGCTAGAATTCAAACTATTCAAAGTTCAATTCCTTGAAATTTCGGGAATTTCAAAAAATTTTAACTCAAGAATCCATGCTTGGATTTTTCAAATTTTTTGTTTATAGGCAATAGACATCCTGTTCATCAATTTAAAGAAGAAATTTCAAAATTTCATATGCTAGAATTCAAACTATTCAAAGTTCAATTCCTTGAAATTTCGGGAATTTCAAAAAATTTTAACTCAAGAATCCATGCTTGGATTTTTCAAATTTTTTGTTTATAGGCAATAGACATCCTGTTCATCAATTTAAAGAAGAAATTTCAAAATTTCATATGCTAGAATTCAAACTATTCAAAGTTCAATTCCTTGAAATTTCGGGAATTTCAAAAATTTTAACTCAAGAATCCATGCTTGGATTTTTCAAATTTTTTGTTTATAGGCAATAGACATCCTGTTCATCAATTTAAAGAAGAAATTTCAAAATTTCAAGCGCTAGAATTCAAACTATTCAAGGTTCAATTCCTTGAAATTTCGGGAATTTCAAAAAATTTTAACTCAAGAATCCATGATTGGATTTTTCTAATTTTTTGTTTACAGGCAAAAGGCATACCTTTCATCAATTTAAAGAAGAAATTTCAAAATTTCAAACGCTAAATTCCGAAATATTCAAAGTTCAATTCATTGAAATTTCGGGAATTTCAAAAAATTTTAACTCAAGAATCCATCATTGAATTTCTCCAATTTTTTGTTTACAGGCAAAGGCTATACTGCTCATCAATTTAAAGAAGAAATTTCAAAAATCCAAGCGCTAGAATTCAAACTATTCAAAGTTCAATTCCTTGAAATTTCGGGAATTTCAAAAAATTTTAACTCAAGAATCCATGCTTGGATTTTTCAAATTTTTTGTTTATAGGCAATAGACATCCTGTTCATCAATTTAAAGAAGAAATTTCAAAATCCAAGCGCTAGAATTCAAACTATTCAAAGTTCAATTCCTTGAAATTTCGGGAATTTCAAAAATTTTAACTCAAGAATCCATGCTTGGATTTTTCAAATTTTTTGTTTATAGGCAATAGACATCCTGTTCATCAATTTAAAGAAGAAATTTCAAAAATCCAAGCGCTAGAATTCAAACTATTCAAAGTTCAATTCCTTGAAATTTCGGGAATTTCAAAAAATTTTAACTCAAGAATCCATGCTTGGATTTTTCAAATTTTTTGTTTATAGGCAATAGACATCCTGTTCATCAATTTAAAGAAGAAATTTCAAAATTTCATATGCTAGAATTCAAACTATTCAAAGTTCAATTCCTTGAAATTTCGGGAATTTCAAAAATTTTAACTCAAGAATCCATGCTTGGATTTTTCAAATTTTTTGTTTATAGGCAATAGACATCCTGTTCATCAATTTAAAGAAGAAATTTCAAAATTTCATATGCTAGAATTCAAACTATTCAAAGTTCAATTCCTTGAAATTTCGGGAATTTCAAAAATTTTAACTCAAGAATCCATGCTTGGATTTTTCAAATTTTTTGTTTATAGGCAATAGACATACTGTTCATCAATTTAAAGAAGAAATTTCAAAATTTCAAGCGCTAGAATTCAAACTATTCAAGGTTCAATTCCTTGAAATTTCGGGAATTTCAAAAAATTTTAACTCAAGAATCCATGATTGGATTTTTCTAATTTTTTGTTTACAGGCAAAAGGCATACCTTTCATCAATTTAAAGAAGAAATTTCAAAATTTCAAACGCTAAATTCCGAAATATTCAAAGTTCAATTCATTGAAATTTCGGGAATTTCAAAAAATTTTAACTCAAGAATCCATCATTGAATTTCTCCAATTTTTTGTTTACAGGCAAAGGCTATACTGCTCATCAATTTAAAGAAGAAATTTCAAAAATCCAAGCGCTAGAATTCAAACTATTCAAAGTTCAATTCCTTGAAATTTCGGGAATTTCAAAAAATTTTAACTCAAGAATCCATGCTTGGATTTTTCAAATTTTTTGTTTATAGGCAATAGACATCCTGTTCATCAATTTAAAGAAGAAATTTCAAAAATCCAAGCGCTAGAATTCAAACTATTCAAAGTTCAATTCCTTGAAATTTCGGGAATTTCAAAAAATTTTAACTCAAGAATCCATGCTTGGATTTTTCAAATTTTTTGTTTATAGGCAATAGACATCCTGTTCATCAATTTAAAGAAGAAATTTCAAAATTTCATATGCTAGAATTCAAACTATTCAAAGTTCAATTCCTTGAAATTTCGGGAATTTCAAAAATTTTAACTCAAGAATCCATGCTTGGATTTTTCAAATTTTTTGTTTATAGGCAATAGACATCCTGTTCATCAATTTAAAGAAGAAATTTCAAAATTTCATATGCTAGAATTCAAACTATTCAAAGTTCAATTCCTTGAAATTTCGGGAATTTCAAAAAATTTTAACTCAAGAATCCATGCTTGGATTTTCAAATTTTTTGTTTATAGGCAATAGACATACTGTTCATCAATTTAAAGAAGAAATTTCAAAATTTCATATGCTAGAATTCAAACTATTCAAAGTTCAATTCCTTGAAATTTCGGGAATTTCAAAAAATTTTAACTCAAGAATCCATGCTTGGATTTTCAAATTTTTTGTTTATAGGCAATAGACATACTGTTCATCAATTTAAAGAAGAAATTTCAAAATTTCATATGCTAGAATTCAAACTATTCAAAGTTCAATTCCTTGAAATTTCGGGAATTTCAAAAAATTTTAACTCAAGAATCCATCATTGAATTTTTCCAATTTTTTATTTACAGGTAATAACCATCCTGTTCTTCAATTTAAAGAAGAAATTTCAAAATTTCAAACGCTAAATTCCGAAATATTCAAAGTTCAATTCCTTGAAATTTCGGGAATTTCAAAAAATTTTAACTCAAGAATCCATCATTGAATTTTTCCAATTTTTTATTTACAGGTAATAACCATCCTGTTCATCAATTTAAAGAAGAAATTTCAAAATTTCATATGCTAGAATTCAAACTATTCAAAGTTCAATTCCTTGAAATTTCGGGAATTTCAAAAAATTTTAACTCAAGAATCCATGCTTGGATTTTTCCAATTTTTTGTTTATAGGCAATAGACATCCTGTTCATCAATTTAAAGAAGAAATTTCAAAATTTCATATGCTAGAATTCAAACTATTCAAAGTTCAATTCCTTGAAATTTCGGGAATTTCAAAAAATTTTAACTCAAGAATCCATGCTTGGATTTTTCAAATTTTTTGTTTATAGGCAATAGACATACTGTTCATCAATTTAAAGAAGAAATTCCAAAATTTCAAGCGCTAGAATTCAAACTATTCAAGGTTCAATTCCTTGAAATTTCGGGAATTTCAAAAATTTTAACTCAAGAATCCATGCTTGGATTTTCAAATTTTTTGTTTATAGGCAATAGACATACTGTTCATCAATTTAAAGAAGAAATTTCAAAATTTCATATGCTAGAATTCAAACTATTCAAAGTTCAATTCCTTGAAATTTCGGGAATTTCAAAAAATTTTAACTCAAGAATCCATCATTGAATTTTTCCAATTTTTTATTTACAGGTAATAACCATCCTGTTCTTCAATTTAAAGAAGAAATTTCAAAATTTCAAACGCTAAATTCCGAAATATTCAAAGTTCAATTCCTTGAAATTTCGGGAATTTCAAAAAATTTTAACTCAAGAATCCATGCTTGGATTTTCAAATTTTTTGTTTATAGGCAATAGACATACTGTTCATCAATTTAAAGAAGAAATTTCAAAATTTCATATGCTAGAATTCAAACTATTCAAAGTTCAATTCCTTGAAATTTCGGGAATTTCAAAAAATTTTAACTCAAGAATCCATGCTTGGATTTTTCAAATTTTTTGTTTATAGGCAATAGACATCCTGTTCATCAATTTAAAGAAGAAATTTCAAAAATCCAAGCGCTAGAATTCAAACTATTCAAAGTTCAATTCCTTGAAATTTCGGGAATTTCAAAAAATTTTAACTCAAGAATCCATGCTTGGATTTTTCCAATTTTTTATTTACAGGTAATAACCATCCTGTTCTTCAATTTAAAGAAGAAATTTCAAAATTTCAAACGCTAAATTCCGAAATATTCAAAGTTCAATTCCTTGAAATTTCGGGAATTTCAAAAAATTTTAACTCAAGAATCCATGCTTGGATTTTTCAAATTTTTTGTTTATAGGCAATAGACATCCTGTTCATCAATTTAAAGAAGAAATTTCAAAATTTCATATGCTAGAATTCAAACTATTCAAAGTTCAATTCCTTGAAATTTCGGGAATTTCAAAAAATTTTAACTCAAGAATCCATGCTTGGATTTTTCAAATTTTTTGTTTATAGGCAATAGACATACTGTTCATCAATTTAAAGAAGAAATTCCAAAATTTCAAGCGCTAGAATTCAAACTATTCAAGGTTCAATTCCTTGAAATTTCGGGAATTTCAAAAAATTTTAACTCAAGAATCCATGCTTGGATTTTCAAATTTTTTGTTTATAGGCAATAGACATACTGTTCATCAATTTAAAGAAGAAATTTCAAAATTTCATATGCTAGAATTCAAACTATTCAAAGTTCAATTCCTTGAAATTTCGGGAATTTCAAAAAATTTTAACTCAAGAATCCATCATTGAATTTTTCCAATTTTTTATTTACAGGTAATAACCATCCTGTTCTTCAATTTAAAGAAGAAATTTCAAAATTTCAAACGCTAAATTCCGAAATATTCAAAGTTCAATTCCTTGAAATTTCGGGAATTTCAAAAAATTTTAACTCAAGAATCCATCATTGAATTTTTCCAATTTTTTATTTACAGGTAATAACCATCCTGTTCATCAATTTAAAGAAGAAATTTCAAAATTTCATATGCTAGAATTCAAACTATTCAAAGTTCAATTCCTTGAAATTTCGGGAATTTCAAAAAATTTTAACTCAAGAATCCATCATTGAATTTCTCCAATTTTTTGTTTATAGGCAATAGACATACTGTTCATCAATTTAAAAAAGAAACCTCAAAATTTCAAACGCTAAATTCCAAAATATTCAAGGTTCAATTCCTTGAAATTTCGGGAATTTCAAAAAATTTTAACTCAAGAATCCATGCTTGGATTTTTCAAATTTTTTGTTTATAGGCAATAGACATACTGTTCATCAATTTAAAGAAGAAATTCCAAAATTTCAAGCGCTAGAATTCAAACTATTCAAGGTTCAATTCCTTGAAATTTCGGGAATTTCAAAAAATTTTAACTCAAGAATCCATGCTTGGATTTTCAAATTTTTTGTTTATAGGCAATAGACATACTGTTCATCAATTTAAAGAAGAAATTTCAAAATTTCAAGCGCTAGAATTCAAACTATTCAAAGTTCAATTCATTGAAATTTCGGGAATTTCAAAAAATTTTAACTCAAGAATCCATGCTTGGATTTTTCCAATTTTTTGTTTAATGGCATTAGACATCCTATTCATCAATTTAAAAAAGAAACCTCAAAATTTCAAACGCTAAATTCCAAAATATTCAAGGTTCAATTCCTTGAAATTTCGGGAATTTCAAAAAATTTTAACTCAAGAATCCATGCTTGGATTTTTCCAATTTTTTGTTTAATGGCATTAGACATCCTATTCATCAATTTAAAAAAGAAACCTCAAAATTTCAAACGCTAAATTCCAAAATATTCAAGGTTCAATTCCTTGAAATTTCGGGAATTTCAAAAAATTTTAACTCAAGAATCCATGCTTGGATTTTTCAAATTTTTTGTTTATAGGCAATAGACATACTGTTCATCAATTTAAAGAAGAAATTTCAAAATTTCAAGCGCTAGAATTCAAACTATTCAAAGTTCAATTCCTTGAAATTTCGGGAATTTCAAAAAATTTTAACTCAAGAATCCATGCTTGGATTTTTCCAATTTTTTGTTTAATGGCATTAGACATCCTATTCATCAATTTAAAAAAGAAATTTCAAAATTTCATATGCTAGAATTCAAACTATTCAAAGTTCAATTCCTTGAAATTTCGGGAATTTCAAAAAATTTTAACTCAAGAATCCATGCTTGGATTTTTCAAATTTTTTGTTTATAGGCAATAGACATACTGTTCATCAATTTAAAGAAGAAATTTCAAAATTTCAAGCGCTAGAATTCAAACTATTCAAGGTTCAATTCCTTGAAATTTCGGGAATTTCAAAAAATTTTAACTCAAGAATCCATCATTGAATTTTTCCAATTTTTTATTTACAGGTAATAACCATCCTGTTCTTCAATTTAAAGAAGAAATTTCAAAATTTCAAACGCTAAATTCCGAAATATTCAAAGTTCAATTCATTGAAATTTCGGGAATTTCAAAAAATTTTAACTCAAGAATCCATGATTGGATTTTTCTAATTTTTTGTTTACAGGCAAAAGGCATACCTTTCATCAATTTAAAGAAGAAATTTCAAATTTCAAACGCTAAATTCCGAAATATTCAAAGTTCAATTCATTGAAATTTCGGGAATTTCAAAAAATTTTAACTCAAGAATCCATCATTGAATTTCTCCAATTTTTTGTTTATAGGCAATAGACATACTGTTCATCAATTTAAAGAAGAAATTTCAAAATTTCAAGCGCTAGAATTCAAACTATTCAAGGTTCAATTCCTTGAAATTTCGGGAATTTCAAAAAATTTTAACTCAAGAATCCATGATTGGATTTTTCTAATTTTTTGTTTACAGGCAAAAGGCATACCTTTCATCAATTTAAAGAAGAAATTTCAAAATTTCAAACGCTAAATTCGAAATATTCAAAGTTCAATTCCTTGAAATTTCGAGAATTTCAAAAAATTTTAACTCAAGAATCCATGCTTGGATTTTCAATTTTTTGTTTATAGGCAATAGACATACTGTTCATCAATTTAAAGAAGAAATTTCAAAATTTCATATGCTAGAATTCAAACTATTCAAAGTTCAATTCCTTGAAAGTCGGGAATTTCAAAAATTTTAACTCAAGAATCCATGCTTGGATTTTTCAAATTTTTTGTTTATAGGCAAAAGACATCCTGTTCATCAATTTAAAGAAGAAATTTCAAAATTTCAAGAATTCAAACTATTCAAAGTTCAATTCCTTGAAATTTGGAATTTCAAAAAATTTTAACTCAAGAATCCATGCTTGGATTTTTCAAATTTTTTGTTTATAGGCAATAGACATCCTGTTCATCAATTTAAAGAAGAAATTTCAAAATTTCATATGCTAGAATTCAAACTATTCAAAGTTCAATTCCTTGAAATTTCGGGAATTTCAAAAAATTTTAACTCAAGAATCCATGCTTGGATTTTTCAAATTTTTTGTTTATAGGCAATAGACATCCTGTTCATCAATTTAAAGAAGAAATTTCAAAATTTCATATGCTAGAATTCAAACTATTCAAGGTTCAATTCCTTGAAATTTCGGGAATTTCAAAAAATTTTAACTCAAGAATCCATGATTGGATTTTTCTAATTTTTTGTTTACAGGCAAAAGGCATACCTTTCATCAATTTAAAGAAGAAATTTCAAAATTTCAAACGCTAAATTCGAAATATTCAAAGTTCGCTTGAAATTTCGGGAATTTCAAAAAAATTTTAATTCAAGAATCCATCATTGTTCAATTTTTTTGTTTACAGGTTGCATCCTGTTCATCAATTTAAAGAAGAAATTTCAAAATTTCAAACGCTAGAATTCGAAATATTCAAAGTTCAATTCATTGAAATTTCGGGAATTTCAAAAAATTTTAACTCAAGAATCCATCATTGAATTTCTCCAATTTTTTGTTTACAGGCAAAAGGCATACCTTTCATCAATTTAAAGAAGAAATTTCAAAATTTCAAGCGCTAGAATTCAAACTATTCAAAGTTCAATTCCTTGAAATTTCGGGAATTTCAAAAAATTTTAACTCAAGAATCCATCATTGAATTTCTCCAATTTTTTGTTTATAGGCAATAGACATACTGTTCATCAATTTAAAGAAGAAATTTCAAAATTTCAAGCGCTAGAATTCAAACTATTCAAGGTTCAATTCCTTGAAATTTCGGGAATTTCAAAAAATTTTAACTCAAGAATCCATGATTGGATTTTTCTAATTTTTTGTTTACAGGCAAAAGGCATACCTTTCATCAATTTAAAGAAGAAATTTCAAAATTTCAAACGCTAAATTCCGAAATATTCAAAGTTCAATTCCTTGAAATTTCGAGAATTTCAAAAAATTTTAACTCAAGAATCCATGCTAGGATTTTCAAATTTTTTGTTTATAGGCAATAGACATACTGTTCATCAATTTAAAGAAGAAATTTCAAAATTTCATATGCTAGAATTCAAACTATTCAAAGTTCAATTCCTTGAAATTTCGGGAATTTCAAAAAATTTTAACTCAAGAATCCATGCTTGGATTTTTCAAATTTTTTGTTTATAGGCAATAGACATCCTGTTCATCAATTTAAAGAAGAAATTTCAAAATTTCATATGCTAGAATTCAAACTATTCAAAGTTCAATTCCTTGAAATTTCGGGAATTTCAAAAAATTTTAACTCAAGAATCCATGCTTGGATTTTTCAAATTTTTTGTTTATAGGCAATAGACATCCTGTTCATCAATTTAAAGAAGAAATTTCAAAATTTCATATGCTAGAATTCAAACTATTCAAGGTTCAATTCCTTGAAATTTCGGGAATTTCAAAAAATTTTAACTCAAGAATCCATGATTGGATTTTTCTAATTTTTTGTTTACAGGCAAAAGGCATACCTTTCATCAATTTAAAGAAGAAATTTCAAAATTTCAAACGCTAAATTCCGAAATATTCAAAGTTCAATTCATTGAAATTTCGGGAATTTCAAAAAATTTTAACTCAAGAATCCATCATTGAATTTCTCCAATTTTTTGTTTACAGGCAAAAGGCATACCTTTCATCAATTTAAAGAAGAAATTTCAAAATTTCAAACGCTAAATTCCGAAATATTCAAAGTTCAATTCCTTGAAATTTCGGGGGAATTTAAAAAATTTTAACTCAAGAATCCATGATTGGATTTTTCTAATTTTTTGTTTACAGGCAAAAGGCATACCTTTCATCAATTTAAAGAAGAAATTTCAAAATTTCAAACGCTAAATTCCGAAATATTCAAAGTTCAATTCCTTGAAATTTGGAAATTTCAAAAAATTTTAACTCAAGAATCCATCATTGAATTTTTCCAATTTTTTGTTTACAGGCAAAGGCTATACTGCTCATCAATTTAAAGAAGAAATTTCAAAAATCCAAGCGCTAGAATTCAAACTATTCAAAGTTCAATTCCTTGAAATTTCGGGAATTTCAAAAAATTTTAACTCAAGAATCCATGCTTGGATTTTTCAAATTTTTTGTTTACAGGCAAAAGGCATACCTTTCATCAATTTAAAGAAGAAATTTCAAATTTCAAACGCTAAATTCCGAAATATTCAAAGTTCAATTCATTGAAATTTCGGGAATTTCAAAAAATTTTAACTCAAGAATCCATCATTGAATTTCTCCAATTTTTTGTTTATAGGCAATAGACATACTGTTCATCAATTTAAAGAAGAAATTTCAAAATTTCAAGCGCTAGAATTCAAACTATTCAAGGTTCAATTCCTTGAAATTTCGGGAATTTCAAAAAATTTTAACTCAAGAATCCATGATTGGATTTTTCTAATTTTTTGTTTACAGGCAAAAGGCATACCTTTCATCAATTTAAAGAAGAAATTTCAAAATTTCAACGCTAAATTCGAAATATTCAAAGTTCAATTCATTGAAATTTCGGGAATTTCAAAAAATTTTAACTCAAGAATCCATCATTGAATTTCTCCAATTTTTTGTTTACAGGCAAAAGGCATACCTTTCATCAATTTAAAGAAGAAATTTCAAAATTTCAAACGCTAAATTCGAAATATTCAAAGTTCAATTCCTTGAAATTTCGGGAATTTAAAAAATTTTAACTCAAGAATCCATGCTTGGATTTTTCAAATTTTTTGTTTATAGGCAATAGACATACTGTTCATCAATTTAAAGAAGAAATTTCAAAATTTCAAACGCTAAATTCCGAAATATTCAAAGTTCAATTCCTTGAAATTTCGGGAATTTAAAAAATTTTAACTCAAGAATCCATCATTGAATTTTTCCAATTTTTTATTTACAGGTAATAACCATCCTGTTCATCAATTTAAAGAAGAAATTTCAAAATTTCAAACGCTAAATTCCGAAATATTCAAAGTTCAATTCATTGAAATTTCGGGAATTTCAAAAAATTTTAACTCAAGAATCCATCATTGAATTTCTCCAATTTTTTGTTTACAGGCAAAGGCTATACTGCTCATCAATTTAAAGAAGAAATTTCAAAAATCCAAGCGCTAGAATTCAAACTATTCAAAGTTCAATTCCTTGAAATTTCGGGAATTTCAAAAAATTTTAACTCAAGAATCCATCATTGAATTTCTCCAATTTTTTGTTTATAGGCAATAGACATCCTGTTCATCAATTTAAAGAAGAAATTTCAAAATTTCAAGCGCTAGAATTCAAACTATTCAAGGTTCAATTCCTTGAAATTTCGGGAATTTCAAAAATTTTAACTCAAGAATCCATGATTGGATTTTTCAAATTTTTTGTTTATAGGCAATAGACATACTGTTCATCAATTTAAAGAAGAAATTTCAAAATTTCAAACGCTAAATTCGAAATATTCAAAGTTCAATTCCTTGAAATTTCGGGGGAATTTAAAAATTTTAACTCAAGAATCCATGATTGGATTTTTCTAATTTTTTGTTTACAGGCAAAAGGCATACCTTTCATCAATTTAAAGAAGAAATTTCAAAATTTCAAACGCTAAATTCGAAATATTCAAAGTTCAATTCCTTGAAATTCGGGGGAATTTAAAAAATTTTAACTCAAGAATCCATGATTGGATTTTTCTAATTTTTTGTTTACAGGCAAAAGGCATACCTTTCATCAATTTAAAGAAGAAATTTCAAAATTTCAAACGCTAAATTCGAAATATTCAAAGTTCAATTCCTTGAAATTTCGGGGGAATTTAAAAAATTTTAACTCAAGAATCCATGATTGGATTTTTCTAATTTTTTGTTTACAGGCAAAAGGCATACCTTTCATCAATTTAAAGAAGAAATTTCAAAATTTCAAACGCTAAATTCGAAATATTCAAAGTTCAATTCATTGAAATTTCGGGAATTCAAAAAATTTTAACTCAAGAATCCATCATTGAATTTCTCCAATTTTTTGTTTACAGGCAAAAGGCATACCTTTCATCAATTTAAAGAAGAAATTTCAAAATTTCAAACGCTAAATTCCGAAATATTCAAAGTTCAATTCATTGAAATTTCGGGAATTTCAAAAAATTTTAACTCAAGAATCCATCATTGAATTTCTCCAATTTTTTGTTTACAGGCAAAAGGCATACCTTTCATCAATTTAAAGAAGAAATTTCAAAATTTCATATGCTAGAATTCAAACTATTCAAAGTTCAATTCCTTGAAATTTCGGGAATTTCAAAAAATTTTAACTCAAGAATCCATCATTGAATTTTTCCAATTTTTTATTTACAGGTAATAACCATCCTGTTCATCAATTTAAAGAAGAAATTTCAAAATTTCAAACGCTAAATTCCGAAATATTCAAAGTTCAATTCATTGAAATTTCGGGAATTTCAAAAAATTTTAACTCAAGAATCCATCATTGAATTTCTCCAATTTTTTGTTTACAGGCAAAGGCTATACTGCTCATCAATTTAAAGAAGAAATTTCAAAAATCCAAGCGCTAGAATTCAAACTATTCAAAGTTCAATTCCTTGAAATTTCGGGAATTTCAAAAAATTTTAACTCAAGAATCCATCATTGAATTTCTCCAATTTTTTGTTTATAGGCAATAGACATCCTGTTCATCAATTTAAAGAAGAAATTTCAAAATTTCAAGCGCTAGAATTCAAACTATTCAAGGTTCAATTCCTTGAAATTTCGGGAATTTCAAAAATTTTAACTCAAGAATCCATGATTGGATTTTTCAAATTTTTTGTTTATAGGCAATAGACATACTGTTCATCAATTTAAAGAAGAAATTTCAAAATTTCAAACGCTAAATTCGAAATATTCAAAGTTCAATTCCTTGAAATTTCGGGGGAATTTAAAAAATTTTAACTCAAGAATCCATGATTGGATTTTTCTAATTTTTTGTTTACAGGCAAAAGGCATACCTTTCATCAATTTAAAGAAGAAATTTCAAAATTTCAAACGCTAAATTCCGAAATATTCAAAGTTCAATTCCTTGAAATTTCGGGGGGAATTTAAAAAATTTTAACTCAAGAATCCATGATTGGATTTTTCTAATTTTTTGTTTACAGGCAAAAGGCATACCTTTCATCAATTTAAAGAAGAAATTTCAAAATTTCAAACGCTAAATTCCGAAATATTCAAAGTTCAATTCCTTGAATTTCGGGGGAATTTAAAAAATTTTAACTCAAGAATCCATGATTGGATTTTTCTAATTTTTTGTTTACAGGCAAAAGGCATACCTTTCATCAATTTAAAGAAGAAATTTCAAAATTTCAAACGCTAAATTCCGAAATATTCAAAGTTCAATTCATTGAAATTTCGGGAATTTCAAAAAATTTTAACTCAAGAATCCATCATTGAATTTCTCCAATTTTTTGTTTACAGGCAAAAGGCATACCTTTCATCAATTTAAAGAAGAAATTTCAAAATTTCAAACGCTAAATTCGAAATATTCAAAGTTCAATTCATTGAAATTTCGGGAATTTCAAAAAAATTTTAACTCAAGAATCCATCATTGAATTTCTCCAATTTTTTGTTTACAGGCAAAAGGCATACCTTTCATCAATTTAAAGAAGAAATTTCAAAATTTCATATGCTAGAATTCAAACTATTCAAAGTTCAATTCCTTGAAATTTCGGGAATTTCAAAAAATTTTAACTCAAGAATCCATCATTGAATTTTTCCAATTTTTTATTTACAGGTAATAACCATCCTGTTCATCAATTTAAAGAAGAAATTTCAAAATTTCAAACGCTAAATTCCGAAATATTCAAAGTTCAATTCATTGAAATTTCGGGAATTTCAAAAAATTTTAACTCAAGAATCCATCATTGAATTTCTCCAATTTTTTGTTTACAGGCAAAGGCTATACTGCTCATCAATTTAAAGAAGAAATTTCAAAAATCCAAGCGCTAGAATTCAAACTATTCAAAGTTCAATTCCTTGAAATTTCGGGAATTTCAAAAAATTTTAACTCAAGAATCCATCATTGAATTTCTCCAATTTTTTGTTTATAGGCAATAGACATCCTGTTCATCAATTTAAAGAAGAAATTTCAAAATTTCAAGCGCTAGAATTCAAACTATTCAAGGTTCAATTCCTTGAAATTTCGGGAATTTCAAAAAATTTTAACTCAAGAATCCATGATTGGATTTTTCAAATTTTTTGTTTATAGGCAATAGACATACTGTTCATCAATTTAAAGAAGAAATTTCAAAATTTCAAACGCTAAATTCCGAAATATTCAAAGTTCAATTCCTTGAAATTTCGGGGAATTTAAAAAATTTTAACTCAAGAATCCATGATTGGATTTTTCTAATTTTTTGTTTACAGGCAAAAGGCATACCTTTCATCAATTTAAAGAAGAAATT
Source organism: Meloidogyne exigua (assembly GCA_018905775.1). Lineage (NCBI taxonomy): Eukaryota > Metazoa > Nematoda > Chromadorea > Rhabditida > Meloidogynidae > Meloidogyne > Meloidogyne exigua. The sequence goes on from JAGUQR010000186.1 coordinate 210,678, forward strand.
TCAAAATTTCAAACGCTAAATTCGAAATATTCAAAGTTCAATTCCTTGAAATTTCGGGGGAATTTAAAAAATTTTAACTCAAGAATCCATGATTGGATTTTTCTAATTTTTTGTTTACAGGCAAAAGGCATACCTTTCATCAATTTAAAGAAGAAATTTCAAAATTTCAAACGCTAAATTCCGAAATATTCAAAGTTCAATTCATTGAAATTTCGGGAATTTCAAAAAATTTTAACTCAAGAATCCATCATTGAATTTCTCCAATTTTTTGTTTACAGGCAAAAGGCATACCTTTCATCAATTTAAAGAAGAAATTTCAAAATTTCAAACGCTAAATTCCGAAATATTCAAAGTTCAATTCATTGAAATTTCGGGAATTTCAAAAAATTTTAACTCAAGAATCCATCATTGAATTTCTCCAATTTTTTGTTTACAGGCAAAAGGCATACCTTTCATCAATTTAAAGAAGAAATTTCAAAATTTCATATGCTAGAATTCAAACTATTCAAAGTTCAATTCCTTGAAATTTCGGGAATTTCAAAAATTTTAACTCAAGAATCCATCATTGAATTTTTCCAATTTTTTATTTACAGGTAATAACCATCCTGTTCATCAATTTAAAGAAGAAATTTCAAAATTTCAAACGCTAAATTCCGAAATATTCAAAGTTCAATTCATTGAAATTTCGGGAATTTCAAAAAATTTTAACTCAAGAATCCATCATTGAATTTCTCCAATTTTTTGTTTACAGGCAAAGGCTATACTGCTCATCAATTTAAAGAAGAAATTTCAAAAATCCAAGCGCTAGAATTCAAACTATTCAAAGTTCAATTCCTTGAAATTTCGGGAATTTCAAAAATTTTAACTCAAGAATCCATCATTGAATTTCTCCAATTTTTTGTTTATAGGCAATAGACATCCTGTTCATCAATTTAAAGAAGAAATTTCAAAATTTCAAGCGCTAGAATTCAAACTATTCAAGGTTCAATTCCTTGAAATTTCGGGAATTTCAAAAAATTTTAACTCAAGAATCCATGATTGGATTTTTCAAATTTTTTGTTTATAGGCAATAGACATACTGTTCATCAATTTAAAGAAGAAATTTCAAAATTTCAAACGCTAAATTCCGAAATATTCAAAGTTCAATTCCTTGAAATTTCGGGGGAATTTAAAAAATTTTAACTCAAGAATCCATGATTGGATTTTTCTAATTTTTTGTTTACAGGCAAAAGGCATACCTTTCATCAATTTAAAGAAGAAATTTCAAAATTTCAAACGCTAAATTCCGAAATATTCAAAGTTCAATTCCTTGAAATTTCGGGGGAATTTAAAAAATTTTAACTCAAGAATCCATGATTGGATTTTTCTAATTTTTTGTTTACAGGCAAAAGGCATACCTTTCATCAATTTAAAGAAGAAATTTCAAAATTTCAAACGCTAAATTCCGAAATATTCAAAGTTCAATTCCTTGAAATTTCGGGGAATTTAAAAAATTTTAACTCAAGAATCCATGATTGGATTTTTCTAATTTTTTGTTTACAGGCAAAAGGCATACCTTTCATCAATTTAAAGAAGAAATTTCAAAATTTCAAACGCTAAATTCCGAAATATTCAAAGTTCAATTCATTGAAATTTCGGGAATTTCAAAAAATTTTAACTCAAGAATCCATCATTGAATTTCTCCAATTTTTTGTTTACAGGCAAAAGGCATACCTTTCATCAATTTAAAGAAGAAATTTCAAAATTTCAAACGCTAAATTCCGAAATATTCAAAGTTCAATTCCTTGAAATTTCGGGGGAATTTAAAAAATTTTAACTCAAGAATCCATGATTGGATTTTTCTAATTTTTTGTTTACAGGCAAAAGGCATACCTTTCATCAATTTAAAGAAGAAATTTCAAATTTCAAACGCTAAATTCCGAAATATTCAAAGTTCAATTCATTGAAATTTCGGGAATTTCAAAAAATTTTAACTCAAGAATCCATCATTGAATTTCTCCAATTTTTTGTTTATAGGCAATAGACATACTGTTCATCAATTTAAAGAAGAAATTTCAAAATTTCAAGCGCTAGAATTCAAACTATTCAAAGTTCAATTCCTTGAAATTTCGGGAATTTCAAAAAATTTTAACTCAAGAATCCATCATTGAATTTTTCCAATTTTTTATTTACAGGTAATAACCATCCTGTTCTTCAATTTAAAGAAGAAATTTCAAAATTTCAAACGCTAAATTCCGAAATATTCAAAGTTCAATTCCTTGAAATTTCGGGAATTTCAAAAAATTTTAACTCAAGAATCCATGCTTGGATTTTCAAATTTTTTGTTTATAGGCAATAGACATACTGTTCATCAATTTAAAGAAGAAATTTCAAAATTTCATATGCTAGAATTCAAACTATTCAAAGTTCAATTCCTTGAAATTTCGGGAATTTCAAAAAATTTTAACTCAAGAATCCATCATTGAATTTTTCCAATTTTTTATTTACAGGTAATAACCATCCTGTTCTTCAATTTAAAGAAGAAATTTCAAAATTTCAAACGCTAAATTCCGAAATATTCAAAGTTCAATTCCTTGAAATTTCGGGAATTTCAAAAAATTTTAACTCAAGAATCCATCATTGAATTTCTCCAATTTTTTGTTTACAGGCAAAAGGCATACCTTTCATCAATTTAAAGAAGAAATTTCAAAATTTCATATGCTAGAATTCAAACTATTCAAAGTTCAATTCCTTGAAATTTCGGGAATTTCAAAAAATTTTAACTCAAGAATCCATCATTGAATTTTTCCAATTTTTTATTTACAGGTAATAACCATCCTGTTCATCAATTTAAAGAAGAAATTTCAAAATTTCAAACGCTAAATTCCGAAATATTCAAAGTTCAATTCATTGAAATTTCGGGAATTTCAAAAAATTTTAACTCAAGAATCCATCATTGAATTTCTCCAATTTTTTGTTTACAGGCAAAGGCTATACTGCTCATCAATTTAAAGAAGAAATTTCAAAAATCCAAGCGCTAGAATTCAAACTATTCAAAGTTCAATTCCTTGAAATTTCGGGAATTTCAAAAAATTTTAACTCAAGAATCCATCATTGAATTTCTCCAATTTTTTGTTTATAGGCAATAGACATCCTGTTCATCAATTTAAAGAAGAAATTTCAAAATTTCAAGCGCTAGAATTCAAACTATTCAAGGTTCAATTCCTTGAAATTTCGGGAATTTCAAAAAAATTTTAACTCAAGAATCCATGATTGGATTTTTCAAATTTTTTGTTTATAGGCAATAGACATACTGTTCATCAATTTAAAGAAGAAATTTCAAAATTTCAAACGCTAAATTCCGAAATATTCAAAGTTCAATTCCTTGAAATTTCGGGGGAATTTAAAAAATTTTAACTCAAGAATCCATGATTGGATTTTTCTAATTTTTTGTTTACAGGCAAAAGGCATACCTTTCATCAATTTAAAGAAGAAATTTCAAAATTTCAAACGCTAAATTCCGAAATATTCAAAGTTCAATTCCTTGAAATTTCGGGGGAATTTAAAAAATTTTAACTCAAGAATCCATGATTGGATTTTTCTAATTTTTTGTTTACAGGCAAAAGGCATACCTTTCATCAATTTAAAGAAGAAATTTCAAAATTTCAAACGCTAAATTCCGAAATATTCAAAGTTCAATTCCTTGAAATTTCGGGGGAATTTAAAAAATTTTAACTCAAGAATCCATGATTGGATTTTTCTAATTTTTTGTTTACAGGCAAAAGGCATACCTTTCATCAATTTAAAGAAGAAATTTCAAAATTTCAAACGCTAAATTCCGAAATATTCAAAGTTCAATTCATTGAAATTTCGGGAATTTCAAAAATTTTAACTCAAGAATCCATCATTGAATTTCTCCAATTTTTTGTTTACAGGCAAAAGGCATACCTTTCATCAATTTAAAGAAGAAATTTCAAAATTTCAAACGCTAAATTCCGAAATATTCAAAGTTCAATTCCTTGAAATTTCGGGGGAATTTAAAAAATTTTAACTCAAGAATCCATGATTGGATTTTTCTAATTTTTTGTTTACAGGCAAAAGGCATACCTTTCATCAATTTAAAGAAGAAATTTCAAAATTTCAAACGCTAAATTCCGAAATATTCAAAGTTCAATTCCTTGAAATTTGGAAATTTCAAAAAATTTTAACTCAAGAATCCATCATTGAATTTTTCCAATTTTTTATTTACAGGTAATAACCATCCTGTTCTTCAATTTAAAGAAGAAATTTCAAAATTTCAAACGCTAAATTCCGAAATATTCAAAGTTCAATTCCTTGAAATTTCGGGAATTTCAAAAAATTTTAACTCAAGAATCCATGCTTGGATTTTCAAATTTTTTGTTTATAGGCAATAGACATACTGTTCATCAATTTAAAGAAGAAATTTCAAAATTTCATATGCTAGAATTCAAACTATTCAAAGTTCAATTCCTTGAAATTTCGGGAATTTCAAAAAATTTTAACTCAAGAATCCATCATTGAATTTTTCCAATTTTTTATTTACAGGTAATAACCATCCTGTTCTTCAATTTAAAGAAGAAATTTCAAAATTTCAAACGCTAAATTCCGAAATATTCAAAGTTCAATTCCTTGAAATTTCGGGAATTTCAAAAAATTTTAACTCAAGAATCCATCATTGAATTTCTCCAATTTTTTGTTTACAGGCAAAAGGCATACCTTTCATCAATTTAAAGAAGAAATTTCAAAATTTCATATGCTAGAATTCAAACTATTCAAAGTTCAATTCCTTGAAATTTCGGGAATTTCAAAAAATTTTAACTCAAGAATCCATCATTGAATTTTTCCAATTTTTTATTTACAGGTAATAACCATCCTGTTCATCAATTTAAAGAAGAAATTTCAAAATTTCAAACGCTAAATTCCGAAATATTCAAAGTTCAATTCATTGAAATTTCGGGAATTTCAAAAAATTTTAACTCAAGAATCCATCATTGAATTTCTCCAATTTTTTGTTTACAGGCAAAGGCTATACTGCTCATCAATTTAAAGAAGAAATTTCAAAAATCCAAGCGCTAGAATTCAAACTATTCAAAGTTCAATTCCTTGAAATTTCGGGAATTTCAAAAAATTTTAACTCAAGAATCCATGCTTGGATTTTTCAAATTTTTTGTTTATAGGCAATAGACATCCTGTTCATCAATTTAAAGAAGAAATTTCAAAATTTCATATGCTAGAATTCAAACTATTCAAAGTTCAATTCCTTGAAATTTCGGGAATTTCAAAAAATTTTAACTCAAGAATCCATGCTTGGATTTTTCAAATTTTTTGTTTATAGGCAATAGACATCCTGTTCATCAATTTAAAGAAGAAATTTCAAAATTTCAAGCGCTAGAATTCAAACTATTCAAGGTTCAATTCCTTGAAATTTCGGGAATTTCAAAAAATTTTAACTCAAGAATCCATGCTTGGATTTTTCAAATTTTTTGTTTATAGGCAATAGACATCCTGTTCATCAATTTAAAGAAGAAATTTCAAAATTTCATATGCTAGAATTCAAACTATTCAAAGTTCAATTCCTTGAATTCCTTTTTCGGGAATTTCAAAAAATTTTAACTCAAGAATCCATGATTGGATTTTTCAAATTTTTTGTTTATAGGCAATAGACATACTGTTCATCAATTTAAAGAAGAAATTTCAAAATTTCAAACGCTAAATTCCGAAATATTCAAAGTTCAATTCCTTGAAATTTCGGGGGAATTTAAAAAATTTTAACTCAAGAATCCATGATTGGATTTTTCTAATTTTTTGTTTACAGGCAAAAGGCATACCTTTCATCAATTTAAAGAAGAAATTTCAAAATTTCAAACGCTAAATTCCGAAATATTCAAAGTTCAATTCCTTGAAATTTCGGGGGAATTTAAAAAATTTTAACTCAAGAATCCATGATTGGATTTTTCTAATTTTTTGTTTACAGGCAAAAGGCATACCTTTCATCAATTTAAAGAAGAAATTTCAAAATTTCAAACGCTAAATTCCGAAATATTCAAAGTTCAATTCCTTGAAATTTCGGGGGAATTTAAAAAAATTTTAACTCAAGAATCCATGATTGGATTTTTCTAATTTTTTGTTTACAGGCAAAAGGCATACCTTTCATCAATTTAAAGAAGAAATTTCAAAATTTCAAACGCTAAATTCCGAAATATTCAAAGTTCAATTCATTGAAATTTCGGGAATTTCAAAAAATTTTAACTCAAGAATCCATCATTGAATTTCTCCAATTTTTTGTTTACAGGCAAAAGGCATACCTTTCATCAATTTAAAGAAGAAATTTCAAAATTTCAAACGCTAAATTCCGAAATATTCAAAGTTCAATTCCTTGAAATTTCGGGGGAATTTAAAAAATTTTAACTCAAGAATCCATGATTGGATTTTTCTAATTTTTTGTTTACAGGCAAAAGGCATACCTTTCATCAATTTAAAGAAGAAATTTCAAAATTTCAAACGCTAAATTCCGAAATATTCAAAGTTCAATTCCTTGAAATTTGGAAATTTCAAAAAATTTTAACTCAAGAATCCATCATTGAATTTTTCCAATTTTTTATTTACAGGTAATAACCATCCTGTTCTTCAATTTAAAGAAGAAATTTCAAAATTTCAAACGCTAAATTCCGAAATATTCAAAGTTCAATTCCTTGAAATTTCGGGAATTTCAAAAAATTTTAACTCAAGAATCCATGCTTGGATTTTCAAATTTTTTGTTTATAGGCAATAGACATACTGTTCATCAATTTAAAGAAGAAATTTCAAAATTTCATATGCTAGAATTCAAACTATTCAAAGTTCAATTCCTTGAAATTTCGGGAATTTCAAAAAATTTTAACTCAAGAATCCATCATTGAATTTCTCCAATTTTTTGTTTATAGGCAATAGACATACTGTTCATCAATTTAAAGAAGAAATTCCAAAATTTCAAGCGCTAGAATTCAAACTATTCAAGGTTCAATTCCTTGAAATTTCGGGAATTTCAAAAAATTTTAACTCAAGAATCCATGATTGGATTTTTCTAATTTTTTGTTTACAGGCAAAAGGCATACCTTTCATCAATTTAAAGAAGAAATTTCAAATTTCAAACGCTAAATTCCGAAATATTCAAAGTTCAATTCATTGAAATTTCGGGAATTTCAAAAAATTTTAACTCAAGAATCCATCATTGAATTTCTCCAATTTTTTGTTTATAGGCAATAGACATACTGTTCATCAATTTAAAGAAGAAATTTCAAAATTTCAAGCGCTAGAATTCAAACTATTCAAGGTTCAATTCCTTGAAATTTCGGGAATTTCAAAAAATTTTAACTCAAGAATCCATGATTGGATTTTTCTAATTTTTTGTTTACAGGCAAAAGGCATACCTTTCATCAATTTAAAGAAGAAATTTCAAAATTTCAAACGCTAAATTCCGAAATATTCAAAGTTCAATTCCTTGAAATTTCGAGAATTTCAAAAAATTTTAACTCAAGAATCCATGCTTGGATTTTCAAATTTTTTGTTTATAGGCAATAGACATACTGTTCATCAATTTAAAGAAGAAATTTCAAAATTTCATATGCTAGAATTCAAACTATTCAAAGTTCAATTCCTTGAAATTTCGGGAATTTCAAAAATTTTAACTCAAGAATCCATGCTTGGATTTTTCAAATTTTTTGTTTATAGGCAATAGACATCCTGTTCATCAATTTAAAGAAGAAATTTCAAAATTTCATATGCTAGAATTCAAACTATTCAAAGTTCAATTCCTTGAAATTTCGGGAATTTCAAAAAATTTTAACTCAAGAATCCATGCTTGGATTTTTCAAATTTTTTGTTTATAGGCAATAGACATACTGTTCATCAATTTAAAGAAGAAATTTCAAAATTTCAAGCGCTAGAATTCAAACTATTCAAGGTTCAATTCCTTGAAATTTCGGGAATTTCAAAAAATTTTAACTCAAGAATCCATGATTGGATTTTTCTAATTTTTTGTTTACAGGCAAAAGGCATACCTTTCATCAATTTAAAGAAGAAATTTCAAAATTTCAAACGCTAAATTCCGAAATATTCAAAGTTCAATTCATTGAAATTTCGGGAATTTCAAAAAATTTTAACTCAAGAATCCATCATTGAATTTCTCCAATTTTTTGTTTACAGGCAAAAGGCATACCTTTCATCAATTTAAAGAAGAAATTCCAAAATTTCAAGCGCTAGAATTCAAACTATTCAAGGTTCAATTCCTTGAAATTTCGGGAATTTCAAAAAATTTTAACTCAAGAATCCATGATTGGATTTTTCTAATTTTTTGTTTACAGGCAAAAGGCATACCTTTCATCAATTTAAAGAAGAAATTTCAAATTTCAAACGCTAAATTCCGAAATATTCAAAGTTCAATTCATTGAAATTTCGGGAATTTCAAAAAATTTTAACTCAAGAATCCATCATTGAATTTCTCCAATTTTTTGTTTATAGGCAATAGACATACTGTTCATCAATTTAAAGAAGAAATTTCAAAATTTCAAGCGCTAGAATTCAAACTATTCAAGGTTCAATTCCTTGAAATTTCGGGAATTTCAAAAATTTTAACTCAAGAATCCATGATTGGATTTTTCTAATTTTTTGTTTACAGGCAAAAGGCATACCTTTCATCAATTTAAAGAAGAAATTTCAAAATTTCAAACGCTAAATTCCGAAATATTCAAAGTTCAATTCATTGAAATTTCGGGAATTTCAAAAAATTTTAACTCAAGAATCCATCATTGAATTTCTCCAATTTTTTGTTTACAGGCAAAAGGCATACCTTTCATCAATTTAAAGAAGAAATTTCAAAATTTCAAACGCTAAATTCCGAAATATTCAAAGTTCAATTCCTTGAAATTTCGGGGAATTTAAAAAATTTTAACTCAAGAATCCATGATTGGATTTTTCTAATTTTTTGTTTACAGGCAAAAGGCATACCTTTCATCAATTTAAAGAAGAAATTTCAAAATTTCAAACGCTAAATTCCGAAATATTCAAAGTTCAATTCCTTGAAATTTGGAAATTTCAAAAAATTTTAACTCAAGAATCCATCATTGAATTTTTCCAATTTTTTATTTACAGGTAATAACCATCCTGTTCTTCAATTTAAAGAAGAAATTTCAAAATTTCAAACGCTAAATTCCGAAATATTCAAAGTTCAATTCCTTGAAATTTCGGGAATTTCAAAAAATTTTAACTCAAGAATCCATGCTTGGATTTTCAAATTTTTTGTTTATAGGCAATAGACATACTGTTCATCAATTTAAAGAAGAAATTTCAAAATTTCATATGCTAGAATTCAAACTATTCAAAGTTCAATTCCTTGAAATTTCGGGAATTTCAAAAAATTTTAACTCAAGAATCCATCATTGAATTTCTCCAATTTTTTGTTTATAGGCAATAGACATACTGTTCATCAATTTAAAGAAGAAATTCCAAAATTTCAAGCGCTAGAATTCAAACTATTCAAGGTTCAATTCCTTGAAATTTCGGGAATTTCAAAAAATTTTAACTCAAGAATCCATGATTGGATTTTTCTAATTTTTTGTTTACAGGCAAAAGGCATACCTTTCATCAATTTAAAGAAGAAATTTCAAATTTCAAACGCTAAATTCCGAAATATTCAAAGTTCAATTCATTGAAATTTCGGGAATTTCAAAAAATTTTAACTCAAGAATCCATCATTGAATTTCTCCAATTTTTTGTTTATAGGCAATAGACATACTGTTCATCAATTTAAAGAAGAAATTTCAAAATTTCAAGCGCTAGAATTCAAACTATTCAAGGTTCAATTCCTTGAAATTTCGGGAATTTCAAAAAATTTTAACTCAAGAATCCATGATTGGATTTTTCTAATTTTTTGTTTACAGGCAAAAGGCATACCTTTCATCAATTTAAAGAAGAAATTTCAAAATTTCAAACGCTAAATTCCGAAATATTCAAAGTTCAATTCCTTGAAATTTCGAGAATTTCAAAAAATTTTAACTCAAGAATCCATGCTTGGATTTTCAAATTTTTTGTTTATAGGCAATAGACATACTGTTCATCAATTTAAAGAAGAAATTTCAAAATTTCATATGCTAGAATTCAAACTATTCAAAGTTCAATTCCTTGAAATTTCGGGAATTTCAAAAAATTTTAACTCAAGAATCCATGCTTGGATTTTTCAAATTTTTTGTTTATAGGCAATAGACATCCTGTTCATCAATTTAAAGAAGAAATTTCAAAATTTCATATGCTAGAATTCAAACTATTCAAAGTTCAATTCCTTGAAATTTCGGGAATTTCAAAAAATTTTAACTCAAGAATCCATGCTTGGATTTTTCAAATTTTTTGTTTATAGGCAATAGACATACTGTTCATCAATTTAAAGAAGAAATTTCAAAATTTCAAGCGCTAGAATTCAAACTATTCAAGGTTCAATTCCTTGAAATTTCGGGAATTTCAAAAAATTTTAACTCAAGAATCCATGATTGGATTTTTCTAATTTTTTGTTTACAGGCAAAAGGCATACCTTTCATCAATTTAAAGAAGAAATTTCAAAATTTCAAACGCTAAATTCCGAAATATTCAAAGTTCAATTCATTGAAATTTCGGGAATTTCAAAAAATTTTAACTCAAGAATCCATCATTGAATTTCTCCAATTTTTTGTTTACAGGCAAAAGGCATACCTTTCATCAATTTAAAGAAGAAATTCCAAAATTTCAAGCGCTAGAATTCAAACTATTCAAGGTTCAATTCCTTGAAATTTCGGGAATTTCAAAAAATTTTAACTCAAGAATCCATGATTGGATTTTTCTAATTTTTTGTTTACAGGCAAAAGGCATACCTTTCATCAATTTAAAGAAGAAATTTCAAATTTCAAACGCTAAATTCCGAAATATTCAAAGTTCAATTCATTGAAATTTCGGGAATTTCAAAAAATTTTAACTCAAGAATCCATCATTGAATTTCTCCAATTTTTTGTTTATAGGCAATAGACATACTGTTCATCAATTTAAAGAAGAAATTTCAAAATTTCAAGCGCTAGAATTCAAACTATTCAAGGTTCAATTCCTTGAAATTTCGGGAATTTCAAAAAATTTTAACTCAAGAATCCATGATTGGATTTTTCTAATTTTTTGTTTACAGGCAAAAGGCATACCTTTCATCAATTTAAAGAAGAAATTTCAAAATTTCAAACGCTAAATTCCGAAATATTCAAAGTTCAATTCCTTGAAATTTCGAGAATTTCAAAAAATTTTAACTCAAGAATCCATGCTCAAATTTTTTGTTTATAGGCAATAGACATACTGTTTTCAATTTAAAGAAGAAATTTTTTGTTTATAGGCAATAGACATACTGTTCATCAATTTAAAGAAGAAATTTCAAAATTTCATATGCTAGAATTCAAACTATTCAAAGTTCAATTTCTTGAAATTTCAAACTATTCAAAGGGAATTTCAAAAAATTTTAACTCAAGAATCCATGCTTGGATTTTTCAAATTTTTTGTTTATAGGCAATAGACATCCTGTTCATCAATTTAAAGAAGAAATTTCAAAATTTCATATGCTAGAATTCAAACTATTCAAAGTTCAATTCCTTGAAATTTCGGGAATTTCAAAAATTTTAACTCAAGAATCCATGCTTGGATTTTTCAAATTTTTTGTTTATAGGCAATAGACATACTGTTCATCAATTTAAAGAAGAAATTTCAAAATTTCAAGCGCTAGAATTCAAACTATTCAAGGTTCAATTCCTTGAAATTTCGGGAATTTCAAAAAATTTTAACTCAAGAATCCATGATTGGATTTTTCTAATTTTTTGTTTACAGGCAAAAGGCATACCTTTCATCAATTTAAAGAAGAAATTTCAAAATTTCAAACGCTAAATTCCGAAATATTCAAAGTTCAATTCATTGAAATTTCGGGAATTTCAAAAAATTTTAACTCAAGAATCCATCATTGAATTTCTCCAATTTTTTGTTTACAGGCAAAAGGCATACCTTTCATCAATTTAAAGAAGAAATTTCAAAAATTTCAAAGTTCAATTCCTTGAAAAATTTCAAAAATTTTAACTCAAGAATCCATGATTGGATTTTTCAAATTTTTTGTTTATAGGCAAAGACATACCTGTTCATCAATTTAAAGAAGAAATTTCAAAATTTCATACGCTAGAATTCGAAATAAAAGAAATTTCAATAGACATACTGTTCATCAAAAAGCGCTAGAATTCAAACTATTTTCTTGAAATTTCGGGAATTTCAAAAAATTTTAACTCAAGAATCCATGATTGGATTTTTCTAATTTTTTGTTTACAGGCAAAAGGCATACCTTTCATCAATTTAAAGAAGAAATTTCAAAATTTCAAACGCTAAATTCCGAAATATTCAAAGTTTCAAAATTTCCTTGAAAATTTTCAATTCGCTAAATTGAAATTTCAAAAAAATTTTAACTCAAGAATCCATGCTTGGATTTTTCAAATTTTTTGTTTATAGGCAATAGACATCCTGTTCATCAATTTAAAGAAGAAATTTCAAAATTTCATATGCTAGAATTCAAACTATTCAAAGTTCAATTCCTTGAAATTTCGGGAATTTCAAAAATTTTAACTCAAGAATCCATGCTTGGATTTTTCAAATTTTTTGTTTATAGGCAATAGACATACTGTTCATCAATTTAAAGAAGAAATTTCAAAATTTCAAGCGCTAGAATTCAAACTATTCAAGGTTCAATTCCTTGAAATTTTCAAAAAATTTTAATTCAATTTTTTTGAAAGACCTTTCAATTTAAAGAAAAATTTCAAATTTCAAGAATCCATGCTTGAATTTTTTCAAATTTCTTTTTGTTTCAAGGTTCATATTCATCAATTTAAAGAAGAAATTTCAAAATTTCATTTCTAGAATTCAAACTATTCAAGGTTCAATTCCTTGAAATCGGGAATTTCAAAAAATTTTTCAAGAATCCATGATTGGATTTTTCTAATTTTTTGTTTACAGGCAAAAGGCATACCTTTCATCAATTTAAAGAAGAAATTTCAAAATTTCAAACGCTAAATTCCGAAATATTCAAAGTTCAATTCCTTGAAATTTCGGGAATTTCAAAAAAATTTTAACTCAAGAATCCATGCTTGGATTTTTCAAATTTTTTGTTTATAGGCAATAGACATACTGTTCATCAATTTAAAGAAGAAATTTCAAAATTTCATATGCTAGAATTCAAACTATTCAAAGTTCAATTCCTTGAAATTTCAATTTAAAGAAGAAATTTCAAAATTTCAAACGCTAAATTCAAACTATTCAAGAATCCATGAAATTGGAATTTCAAAAATTTTTCAAGAATCCAATTTTTTGTTTACAGGCAAAAGGCATACCTTTCATCAATTTAAAGAAGAAATTTCAAAATTTCAAACGCTAAATTCGAAATATTCAAAGTTCAATTCCTTGAAATTTCGGGAATTTCAAAAATTTTAACTCAAGAATCCAGAAAGTTTTTTGTTTATAGGCAATAGACATCCTGTTCATCAATTTAAAGAAGAAATTTCAAAATTTCATATGCTAGAATTCAAACTATTCAAAGTTCAATTCCTTGAAATTTCGGGAATTTCAAAAATTTAACTCAAGAATCCATGCTTGGATTTTTCAAATTTTTTGTTTATAGGCAATAGACATACTGTTCATCAATTTAAAGAAGAAATTTCAAAATTTCAAGCGCTAGAATTCAAACTATTCAAGGTTCAATTCCTTGAAATTTCGGGAATTTCAAAAAAATTTTAACTCAAGAATCCATGATTGAATTTCTCCAATTTTTTGTTTACAGGCAAAAGGCATACCTTTCATCAATTTAAAGAAGAAATTTCAAAATTTCAAACGCTAAATTCCGAAATATTCAAAGTTCAATTCCTTGAAATTTTGGGGGAATTTAAAAATTTTAACTCAAGAATCCATGATTGGATTTTTCTAATTTTTTGTTTACAGGCAAAAGGCATACCTTTCATCAATTTAAAGAAGAAATTTCAAAATTTCAAACGCTAAATTCCGAAATATTCAAAGTTCAATTCCTTGAAATTTGGAAATTTCAAGAATCCAAAAATTTTAACTCAAGAATCCATCATTGAATTTTCCAATTTTTTGTTTACAGGCAAAGGCTATACTGCTCATCAATTTAAAGAAGAAATTTCAAAAATCCAAGCGCTAGAATTCAAACTATTCAAAGTTCAATTCCTTGAAATTTCGGGAATTTCAAAAAATTTTAACTCAAGAATCCATGCTTGGATTTTTCAAATTTTTTGTTTACAGGCAAAAGGCATACCTTTCATCAATTTAAAGAAGAAATTTCAAATTTCAAACGCTAAATTCCGAAATATTCAAAGTTCAATTCATTGAAATTTCGGGAATTTCAAAAAATTTTAACTCAAGAATCCATCATTGAATTTCTCCAATTTTTTGTTTATAGGCAATAGACATACTGTTCATCAATTTAAAGAAGAAATTTCAAAATTTCAAGCGCTAGAATTCAAACTATTCAAAGTTCAATTCCTTGAAATTTCGGGAATTTCAAAAAATTTTAACTCAAGAATCCATGCTTGGATTTTTCCAATTTTTTATTTACAGGTAATAACCATCCTGTTCATCAATTTAAAGAAGAAATTTCAAAATTTCAAACGCTAAATTCCGAAATATTCAAAGTTCAATTCCTTGAAATTTCGAGAATTTCAAAAAATTTTAACTCAAGAATCCATGCTTGGATTTTCAAATTTTTTGTTTATAGGCAATAGACATACTGTTCATCAATTTAAAGAAGAAATTTCAAAATTTCATATGCTAGAATTCAAACTATTCAAAGTTCAATTCCTTGAAATTTCGGGAATTTCAAAAAATTTTAACTCAAGAATCCATGCTTGGATTTTTCAAATTTTTTGTTTATAGGCAATAGACATCCTGTTCATCAATTTAAAGAAGAAATTTCAAAATTTCATATGCTAGAATTCAAACTATTCAAAGTTCAATTCCTTGAAATTTCGGGAATTTCAAAAAATTTTAACTCAAGAATCCATGCTTGGATTTTTCAAATTTTTTGTTTATAGGCAATAGACATACTGTTCATCAATTTAAAGAAGAAATTTCAAAATTTCATATGCTAGAATTCAAACTATTCAAAGTTCAATTCCTTGAAATTTCGGGAATTTCAAAAAATTTTAACTCAAGAATCCATGCTTGGATTTTTCCAATTTTTTATTTACAGGTAATAACCATCCTGTTCATCAATTTAAAGAAGAAATTTCAAAATTTCAAACGCTAAATTCGAAATATTCAAAGTTCAATTCCTTGAAATTTCGAGAATTTCAAAAAATTTTAACTCAAGAATCCATGCTTGGATTTTCAAATTTTTTGTTTATAGGCAATAGACATACTGTTCATCAATTTAAAGAAGAAATTTCAAAATTTCATATGCTAGAATTCAAACTATTCAAAGTTCAATTCCTTGAAATTTCGGGAATTTCAAAAAATTTTAACTCAAGAATCCATGCTTGGATTTTTCAAATTTTTTGTTTATAGGCAATAGACATCCTGTTCATCAATTTAAAGAAGAAATTTCAAAATTTCATATGCTAGAATTCAAACTATTCAAAGTTCAATTCCTTGAAATTTCGGGAATTTCAAAAAATTTTAACTCAAGAATCCATGCTTGGATTTTTCCAATTTTTTATTTACAGGTAATAACCATCCTGTTCATCAATTTAAAGAAGAAATTTCAAAATTTCAAACGCTAAATTCCGAAATATTCAAAGTTCAATTCCTTGAAATTTCGAGAATTTCAAAAAATTTTAACTCAAGAATCCATGCTTGGATTTTCAAATTTTTTGTTTATAGGCAATAGACATACTGTTCATCAATTTAAAGAAGAAATTTCAAAATTTCATATGCTAGAATTCAAACTATTCAAAGTTCAATTCCTTGAAATTTCGGGAATTTCAAAAAATTTTAACTCAAGAATCCATGCTTGGATTTTTCAAATTTTTTGTTTATAGGCAATAGACATCCTGTTCATCAATTTAAAGAAGAAATTTCAAAATTTCATATGCTAGAATTCAAACTATTCAAAGTTCAATTCCTTGAAATTTCGGGAATTTCAAAAAATTTTAACTCAAGAATCCATGCTTGGATTTTTCAAATTTTTTGTTTATAGGCAATAGACATACTGTTCATCAATTTAAAGAAGAAATTTCAAAATTTCAAGCGCTAAATTCCGAAATATTCAAAGTTCAATTCATTGAAATTTCGGGAATTTCAAAAAATTTTAACTCAAGAATCCATCATTGAATTTCTCCAATTTTTTGTTTACAGGCAAAAGGCATACCTTTCATCAATTTAAAGAAGAAATTTCAAAATTTCAAACGCTAAATTCCGAAATATTCAAAGTTCAATTCCTTGAAATTTCGGGGGAATTTCAAAAAATTTTAACTCAAGAATCCATCATTGAATTTTTCCAATTTTTTATTTACAGGTAATAACCATCCTGTTCTTCAATTTAAAGAAGAAATTTCAAAATTTCAAACGCTAAATTCCGAAATATTCAAAGTTCAATTCCTTGAAATTTCGGGAATTTCAAAAATTTTAACTCAAGAATCCATCATTGAATTTTTCCAATTTTTTATTTACAGGTAATAACCATCCTGTTCATCAATTTAAAGAAGAAATTTCAAAATTTCATATGCTAGAATTCAAACTATTCAAAGTTCAATTCCTTGAAATTTCGGGAATTTCAAAAAATTTTAACTCAAGAATCCATGCTTGGATTTTTCCAATTTTTTGTTTAATGGCATTAGACATCCTATTCATCAATTTAAAAAAGAAACCTCAAAATTTCAAACGCTAAATTCCAAAATATTCAAGGTTCAATTCCTTGAAATTTCGGGAATTTCAAAAAATTTTAACTCAAGAATCCATGCTTGGATTTTTCAAATTTTTTGTTTATAGGCAATAGACATACTGTTCATCAATTTAAAGAAGAAATTTCAAAATTTCAAGCGCTAGAATTCAAACTATTCAAAGTTCAATTCCTTGAAATTTCGGGGGAATTTCAAAAAATTTTAACTCAAGAATCCATCATTGAATTTTTCCAATTTTTTATTTACAGGTAATAACCATCCTGTTCTTCAATTTAAAGAAGAAATTTCAAAATTTCAAACGCTAAATTCCGAAATATTCAAAGTTCAATTCCTTGAAATTTCGGGAATTTCAAAAAATTTTAACTCAAGAATCCATCATTGAATTTTTCCAATTTTTTGTTTACAGGCAAAGGCTATACTGCTCATCAATTTAAAGAAGAAATTTCAAAAATCCAAGCGCTAGAATTCAAACTATTCAAAGTTCAATTCCTTGAAATTTCGGGAATTTCAAAAAATTTTAACTCAAGAATCCATGCTTGGATTTTTCAAATTTTTTGTTTACAGGCAAAAGGCATACCTTTCATCAATTTAAAGAAGAAATTTCAAAATTTCAAACGCTAAATTCCGAAATATTCAAAGTTCAATTCCTTGAAATTTCGGGGGAATTTAAAAAATTTTAACTCAAGAATCCATGATTGGATTTTTCTAATTTTTTGTTTACAGGCAAAAGGCATACCTTTCATCAATTTAAAGAAGAAATTTCAAAATTTCAAACGCTAAATTCCGAAATATTCAAAGTTCAATTCCTTGAAATTTCGGGAATTTCAAAAAATTTTAACTCAAGAATCCATCATTGAATTTTTCCAATTTTTTATTTACAGGTAATAACCATCCTGTTCATCAATTTAAAGAAGAAATTTCAAAATTTCATATGCTAGAATTCAAACTATTCAAAGTTCAATTCCTTGAAATTTCGGGAATTTCAAAAAATTTTAACTCAAGAATCCATGCTTGGATTTTTCCAATTTTTTGTTTAATGGCATTAGACATCCTATTCATCAATTTAAAAAAGAAACCTCAAAATTTCAAACGCTAAATTCCAAAATATTCAAGGTTCAATTCCTTGAAATTTCGGGAATTTCAAAAAATTTTAACTCAAGAATCCATGCTTGGATTTTTCAAATTTTTGTTTATAGGCAATAGACATACTGTTCATCAATTTAAAGAAGAAATTTCAAAATTTCAAGCGCTAGAATTCAAACTATTCAAAGTTCAATTCCTTGAAATTTCGGGGAATTTCAAAAAATTTTAACTCAAGAATCCATCATTGAATTTTTCCAATTTTTTATTTACAGGTAATAACCATCCTGTTCTTCAATTTAAAGAAGAAATTTCAAAATTTCAAACGCTAAATTCGAAATATTCAAAGTTCAATTCCTTGAAATTTCGGGAATTTCAAAAAATTTTAACTCAAGAATCCATCATTGAATTTTTCCAATTTTTTGTTTACAGGCAAAGGCTATACTGCTCATCAATTTAAAGAAGAAATTTCAAAAATCCAAGCGCTAGAATTCAAACTATTCAAAGTTCAATTCCTTGAAATTTCGGGAATTTCAAAAAATTTTAACTCAAGAATCCATGCTTGGATTTTTCAAATTTTTTGTTTACAGGCAAAAGGCATACCTTTCATCAATTTAAAGAAGAAATTTCAAAATTTCAAACGCTAAATTCCGAAATATTCAAAGTTCAATTCCTTGAAATTTCGGGGGAATTTAAAAAATTTTAACTCAAGAATCCATGATTGGATTTTTCTAATTTTTTGTTTACAGGCAAAAGGCATACCTTTCATCAATTTAAAGAAGAAATTTCAAAATTTCAAACGCTAAATTCCGAAATATTCAAAGTTCAATTCCTTGAAATTTCGGGAATTTCAAAAAATTTTAACTCAAGAATCCATGCTTGGATTTTTCAAATTTTTTGTTTATAGGCAATAGACATCCTGTTCATCAATTTAAAGAAGAAATTTCAAAATTTCATATGCTAGAATTCAAACTATTCAAAGTTCAATTCCTTGAAATTTCGGGAATTTCAAAAAATTTTAACTCAAGAATCCATGCTTGGATTTTTCAAATTTTTTGTTTATAGGCAATAGACATACTGTTCATCAATTTAAAGAAGAAATTTCAAAATTTCAAGCGCTAGAATTCAAACTATTCAAGGTTCAATTCCTTGAAATTTCGGGAATTTCAAAAAATTTTAACTCAAGAATCCATGATTGAATTTCTCCAATTTTTTGTTTACAGGCAAAAGGCATACCTTTCATCAATTTAAAGAAGAAATTTCAAAATTTCAAACGCTAAATTCCGAAATATTCAAAGTTCAATTCCTTGAAATTTCGGGGGAATTTAAAAAATTTTAACTCAAGAATCCATGATTGGATTTTTCTAATTTTTTGTTTACAGGCAAAAGGCATACCTTTCATCAATTTAAAGAAGAAATTTCAAAATTTCAAACGCTAAATTCCGAAATATTCAAAGTTCAATTCCTTGAAATTTGGAAATTTCAAAAAATTTTAACTCAAGAATCCATCATTGAATTTTTCCAATTTTTTGTTTACAGGCAAAGGCTATACTGCTCATCAATTTAAAGAAGAAATTTCAAAAATCCAAGCGCTAGAATTCAAACTATTCAAAGTTCAATTCCTTGAAATTTCGGGAATTTCAAAAAATTTTAACTCAAGAATCCATGCTTGGATTTTTCAAATTTTTTGTTTACAGGCAAAAGGCATACCTTTCATCAATTTAAAGAAGAAATTTCAAATTTCAAACGCTAAATTCCGAAATATTCAAAGTTCAATTCATTGAAATTTCGGGAATTTCAAAAAATTTTAACTCAAGAATCCATCATTGAATTTCTCCAATTTTTTGTTTATAGGCAATAGACATACTGTTCATCAATTTAAAGAAGAAATTTCAAAATTTCAAGCGCTAGAATTCAAACTATTCAAAGTTCAATTCCTTGAAATTTCGGGAATTTCAAAAAATTTTAACTCAAGAATCCATGCTTGG
This sequence comes from Meloidogyne exigua, assembly GCA_018905775.1. Taxonomy (NCBI): domain Eukaryota; kingdom Metazoa; phylum Nematoda; class Chromadorea; order Rhabditida; family Meloidogynidae; genus Meloidogyne; species Meloidogyne exigua. The sequence goes on from JAGUQR010000186.1 coordinate 230,665, forward strand.
ATTTTTCCAATTTTTTATTTACAGGTAATAACCATCCTGTTCATCAATTTAAAGAAGAAATTTCAAAATTTCAAACGCTAAATTCCGAAATATTCAAAGTTCAATTCCTTGAAATTTCGAGAATTTCAAAAAATTTTAACTCAAGAATCCATGCTTGGATTTTCAAATTTTTTGTTTATAGGCAATAGACATACTGTTCATCAATTTAAAGAAGAAATTTCAAAATTTCATATGCTAGAATTCAAACTATTCAAAGTTCAATTCCTTGAAATTTCGGGAATTTCAAAAAATTTTAACTCAAGAATCCATGCTTGGATTTTTCAAATTTTTTGTTTATAGGCAATAGACATCCTGTTCATCAATTTAAAGAAGAAATTTCAAAATTTCATATGCTAGAATTCAAACTATTCAAAGTTCAATTCCTTGAAATTTCGGGAATTTCAAAAAATTTTAACTCAAGAATCCATGCTTGGATTTTTCCAATTTTTTATTTACAGGTAATAACCATCCTGTTCATCAATTTAAAGAAGAAATTTCAAAATTTCAAACGCTAAATTCCGAAATATTCAAAGTTCAATTCCTTGAAATTTCGAGAATTTCAAAAAATTTTAACTCAAGAATCCATGCTTGGATTTTCAAATTTTTTGTTTATAGGCAATAGACATACTGTTCATCAATTTAAAGAAGAAATTTCAAAATTTCATATGCTAGAATTCAAACTATTCAAAGTTCAATTCCTTGAAATTTCGGGAATTTCAAAAAATTTTAACTCAAGAATCCATGCTTGGATTTTTCAAATTTTTTGTTTATAGGCAATAGACATCCTGTTCATCAATTTAAAGAAGAAATTTCAAAATTTCATATGCTAGAATTCAAACTATTCAAAGTTCAATTCCTTGAAATTTCGGGAATTTCAAAAAATTTTAACTCAAGAATCCATGCTTGGATTTTTCAAATTTTTTGTTTATAGGCAATAGACATACTGTTCATCAATTTAAAGAAGAAATTTCAAAATTTCAAGCGCTAAATTCCGAAATATTCAAAGTTCAATTCATTGAAATTTCGGGAATTTCAAAAAATTTTAACTCAAGAATCCATCATTGAATTTCTCCAATTTTTTGTTTACAGGCAAAAGGCATACCTTTCATCAATTTAAAGAAGAAATTTCAAAATTTCAAACGCTAAATTCCGAAATATTCAAAGTTCAATTCCTTGAAATTTCGGGGGAATTTCAAAAAATTTTAACTCAAGAATCCATCATTGAATTTTTCCAATTTTTTATTTACAGGTAATAACCATCCTGTTCTTCAATTTAAAGAAGAAATTTCAAAATTTCAAACGCTAAATTCCGAAATATTCAAAGTTCAATTCCTTGAAATTTCGGGAATTTCAAAAAATTTTAACTCAAGAATCCATCATTGAATTTTTCCAATTTTTTATTTACAGGTAATAACCATCCTGTTCATCAATTTAAAGAAGAAATTTCAAAATTTCATATGCTAGAATTCAAACTATTCAAAGTTCAATTCCTTGAAATTTCGGGAATTTCAAAAAATTTTAACTCAAGAATCCATGCTTGGATTTTTCCAATTTTTTGTTTAATGGCATTAGACATCCTATTCATCAATTTAAAAAAGAAACCTCAAAATTTCAAACGCTAAATTCCAAAATATTCAAGGTTCAATTCCTTGAAATTTCGGGAATTTCAAAAAATTTTAACTCAAGAATCCATGCTTGGATTTTTCAAATTTTTTGTTTATAGGCAATAGACATACTGTTCATCAATTTAAAGAAGAAATTTCAAAATTTCATATGCTAGAATTCAAACTATTCAAAGTTCAATTCCTTGAAATTTCGGGGGAATTTCAAAAAATTTTAACTCAAGAATCCATCATTGAATTTTTCCAATTTTTTATTTACAGGTAATAACCATCCTGTTCTTCAATTTAAAGAAGAAATTTCAAAATTTCAAACGCTAAATTCCGAAATATTCAAAGTTCAATTCCTTGAAATTTCGGGAATTTCAAAAAATTTTAACTCAAGAATCCATCATTGAATTTTTCCAATTTTTTATTTACAGGTAATAACCATCCTGTTCATCAATTTAAAGAAGAAATTTCAAAATTTCATATGCTAGAATTCAAACTATTCAAAGTTCAATTCCTTGAAATTTCGGGGGAATTTCAAAAAATTTTAACTCAAGAATCCATCATTGAATTTTTCCAATTTTTTATTTACAGGTAATAACCATCCTGTTCTTCAATTTAAAGAAGAAATTTCAAAATTTCAAACGCTAAATTCCGAAATATTCAAAGTTCAATTCCTTGAAATTTCGGGAATTTCAAAAAATTTTAACTCAAGAATCCATCATTGAATTTTTCCAATTTTTTATTTACAGGTAATAACCATCCTGTTCATCAATTTAAAGAAGAAATTTCAAAATTTCATATGCTAGAATTCAAACTATTCAAAGTTCAATTCCTTGAAATTTCGGGAATTTCAAAAAATTTTAACTCAAGAATCCATGCTTGGATTTTTCCAATTTTTTGTTTAATGGCATTAGACATCCTATTCATCAATTTAAAAAAGAAACCTCAAAATTTCAAACGCTAAATTCCAAAATATTCAAGGTTCAATTCCTTGAAATTTCGGGAATTTCAAAAAATTTTAACTCAAGAATCCATGCTTGGATTTTTCAAATTTTTTGTTTATAGGCAATAGACATACTGTTCATCAATTTAAAGAAGAAATTTCAAAATTTCATATGCTAGAATTCAAACTATTCAAAGTTCAATTCCTTGAAATTTCGGGAATTTCAAAAAATTTTAACTCAAGAATCCATCATTGAATTTTTCCAATTTTTTATTTACAGGTAATAACCATCCTGTTCTTCAATTTAAAGAAGAAATTTCAAAATTTCAAACGCTAAATTCCGAAATATTCAAAGTTCAATTCATTGAAATTTCGGGAATTTCAAAAAATTTTAACTCAAGAATCCATCATTGAATTTCTCCAATTTTTTGTTTATAGGCAATAGACATCCTGTTCATCAATTTAAAGAAGAAATTTCAAAATTTCATATGCTAGAATTCAAACTATTCAAAGTTCAATTCCTTGAAATTTCGGGAATTTCAAAAAATTTTAACTCAAGAATCCATGATTGGATTTTTCTAATTTTTTGTTTACAGGCAAAAGGCATACCTTTCATCAATTTAAAGAAGAAATTTCAAAATTTCAAACGCTAAATTCCGAAATATTCAAAGTTCAATTCATTGAAATTTCGGGAATTTCAAAAAATTTTAACTCAAGAATCCATCATTGAATTTCTCCAATTTTTTGTTTATAGGCAATAGACATCCTGTTCATCAATTTAAAGAAGAAATTTCAAAATTTCATATGCTAGAATTCAAACTATTCAAAGTTCAATTCCTTGAAATTTCGGGAATTTCAAAAAATTTTAACTCAAGAATCCATGCTTGGATTTTTCAAATTTTTTGTTTATAGGCAATAGACATACTGTTCATCAATTTAAAGAAGAAATTTCAAAATTTCAAGCGCTAGAATTCAAACTATTCAAGGTTCAATTCCTTGAAATTTCGGGAATTTCAAAAAATTTTAACTCAAGAATCCATGATTGGATTTTTCAAATTTTTTGTTTATAGGCAATAGACATCCTGTTCATCAATTTAAAGAAGAAATTTCAAAATTTCAAACGCTAAATTCCGAAATATTCAAAGTTCAATTCCTTGAAATTTCGAGAATTTCAAAAAATTTTAACTCAAGAATCCATGCTTGGATTTTCAAATTTTTTGTTTATAGGCAATAGACATACTGTTCATCAATTTAAAGAAGAAATTTCAAAATTTCATATGCTAGAATTCAAACTATTCAAAGTTCAATTCCTTGAAATTTCGGGAATTTCAAAAAATTTTAACTCAAGAATCCATGCTTGGATTTTTCAAATTTTTTGTTTATAGGCAATAGACATCCTGTTCATCAATTTAAAGAAGAAATTTCAAAATTTCATATGCTAGAATTCAAACTATTCAAAGTTCAATTCCTTGAAATTTCGGGAATTTCAAAAATTTTAACTCAAGAATCCATGCTTGGATTTTTCCAATTTTATTTACAGGTAATAACCATCCTGTTCATCAATTTAAAGAAGAAATTTCAAAATTTCAAACGCTAAATTCCGAAATATTCAAAGTTCAATTCCTTGAAATTTCGAGAATTTCAAAAAATTTTAACTCAAGAATCCATGCTTGGATTTTCAAATTTTTTGTTTATAGGCAATAGACATACTGTTCATCAATTTAAAGAAGAAATTTCAAAATTTCATATGCTAGAATTCAAACTATTCAAAGTTCAATTCCTTGAAATTTCGGGAATTTCAAAAAATTTTAACTCAAGAATCCATGCTTGGATTTTTCAAATTTTTTGTTTATAGGCAATAGACATCCTGTTCATCAATTTAAAGAAGAAATTTCAAAATTTCATATGCTAGAATTCAAACTATTCAAAGTTCAATTCCTTGAAATTTCGGGAATTTCAAAAAATTTTAACTCAAGAATCCATGCTTGGATTTTTCAAATTTTTTGTTTATAGGCAATAGACATCCTGTTCATCAATTTAAAGAAGAAATTTCAAAATTTCAAGCGCTAGAATTCAAACTATTCAAGGTTCAATTCCTTGAAATTTCGGGAATTTCAAAAAATTTTAACTCAAGAATCCATCATTGAATTTCTCCAATTTTTTGTTTACAGGCAAAAGGCATACCTTTCATCAATTTAAAGAAGAAATTTCAAAATTTCAAACGCTAAATTCCGAAATATTCAAAGTTCAATTCCTTGAAATTTCGGGGGAATTTCAAAAAATTTTAACTCAAGAATCCATCATTGAATTTTTCCAATTTTTTATTTACAGGTAATAACCATCCTGTTCTTCAATTTAAAGAAGAAATTTCAAAATTTCAAACGCTAAATTCCGAAATATTCAAAGTTCAATTCCTTGAAATTTCGGGAATTTCAAAAAATTTTAACTCAAGAATCCATCATTGAATTTTTCCAATTTTTTATTTACAGGTAATAACCATCCTGTTCATCAATTTAAAGAAGAAATTTCAAAATTTCATATGCTAGAATTCAAACTATTCAAAGTTCAATTCCTTGAAATTTCGGGAATTTCAAAAAATTTTAACTCAAGAATCCATGCTTGGATTTTTCCAATTTTTTGTTTAATGGCATTAGACATCCTATTCATCAATTTAAAAAAGAAACCTCAAAATTTCAAACGCTAAATTCCAAAATATTCAAGGTTCAATTCCTTGAAATTTCGGGAATTTCAAAAAATTTTAACTCAAGAATCCATGCTTGGATTTTTCAAATTTTTTGTTTATAGGCAATAGACATACTGTTCATCAATTTAAAGAAGAAATTTCAAAATTTCAAGCGCTAGAATTCAAACTATTCAAGGTTCAATTCCTTGAAATTTCGGGAATTTCAAAAAATTTTAACTCAAGAATCCATCATTGAATTTTTCCAATTTTTTATTTACAGGTAATAACCATCCTGTTCTTCAATTTAAAGAAGAAATTTCAAAATTTCAAACGCTAAATTCCGAAATATTCAAAGTTCAATTCATTGAAATTTCGGGAATTTCAAAAAATTTTAACTCAAGAATCCATCATTGAATTTCTCCAATTTTTTGTTTATAGGCAATAGACATCCTGTTCATCAATTTAAAGAAGAAATTTCAAAATTTCATATGCTAGAATTCAAACTATTCAAAGTTCAATTCCTTGAAATTTCGGGAATTTCAAAAAATTTTAACTCAAGAATCCATGCTTGGATTTTTCAAATTTTTTGTTTATAGGCAATAGACATACTGTTCATCAATTTAAAGAAGAAATTTCAAAATTTCAAGCGCTAGAATTCAAACTATTCAAGGTTCAATTCCTTGAAATTTCGGGAATTTCAAAAAATTTTAACTCAAGAATCCATGATTGGATTTTTCTAATTTTTTGTTTACAGGCAAAAGGCATACCTTTCATCAATTTAAAGAAGAAATTTCAAAATTTCAAACGCTAAATTCCGAAATATTCAAAGTTCAATTCATTGAAATTTCGGGAATTTCAAAAAATTTTAACTCAAGAATCCATCATTGAATTTCTCCAATTTTTTGTTTATAGGCAATAGACATCCTGTTCATCAATTTAAAGAAGAAATTTCAAAATTTCATATGCTAGAATTCAAACTATTCAAAGTTCAATTCCTTGAAATTTCGGGAATTTCAAAAAATTTTAACTCAAGAATCCATGCTTGGATTTTTCCAATTTTTTGTTTACAGGTAATAACCATCCTGTTCTTCAATTTAAAGAAGAAATTTCAAAATTTCAAACGCTAAATTCCGAAATATTCAAAGTTCAATTCCTTGAAATTTCGGGAATTTCAAAAAATTTTAACTCAAGAATCCATCATTGAATTTTTCCAATTTTTTATTTACAGGTAATAACCATCCTGTTCATCAATTTAAAGAAGAAATTTCAAAATTTCATATGCTAGAATTCAAACTATTCAAAGTTCAATTCCTTGAAATTTCGGGAATTTCAAAAAATTTTAACTCAAGAATCCATGCTTGGATTTTTCCAATTTTTTGTTTAATGGCATTAGACATCCTATTCATCAATTTAAAAAAGAAACCTCAAAATTTCAAACGCTAAATTCCAAAATATTCAAGGTTCAATTCCTTGAAATTTCGGGAATTTCAAAAAATTTTAACTCAAGAATCCATGCTTGGATTTTTCAAATTTTTTGTTTATAGGCAATAGACATACTGTTCATCAATTTAAAGAAGAAATTTCAAAATTTCAAGCGCTAGAATTCAAACTATTCAAGGTTCAATTCCTTGAAATTTCGGGAATTTCAAAAATTTTAACTCAAGAATCCATCATTGAATTTTTCCAATTTTTTATTTACAGGTAATAACCATCCTGTTCTTCAATTTAAAGAAGAAATTTCAAAATTTCAAACGCTAAATTCCGAAATATTCAAAGTTCAATTCATTGAAATTTCGGGAATTTCAAAAAATTTTAACTCAAGAATCCATCATTGAATTTCTCCAATTTTTTGTTTATAGGCAATAGACATCCTGTTCATCAATTTAAAGAAGAAATTTCAAAATTTCAAGCGCTAGAATTCAAACTATTCAAAGTTCAATTCCTTGAAATTTCGGGAATTTCAAAAAATTTTAACTCAAGAATCCATGCTTGGATTTTTCAAATTTTTTGTTTATAGGCAATAGACATACTGTTCATCAATTTAAAGAAGAAATTTCAAAATTTCAAGCGCTAGAATTCAAACTATTCAAGGTTCAATTCCTTGAAATTTCGGGAATTTCAAAAAATTTTAACTCAAGAATCCATCATTGAATTTTTCCAATTTTTTATTTACAGGTAATAACCATCCTGTTCTTCAATTTAAAGAAGAAATTTCAAAATTTCAAACGCTAAATTCCGAAATATTCAAAGTTCAATTCATTGAAATTTCGGGAATTTCAAAAAATTTTAACTCAAGAATCCATCATTGAATTTCTCCAATTTTTTGTTTATAGGCAATAGACATCCTGTTCATCAATTTAAAGAAGAAATTTCAAAATTTCATATGCTAGAATTCAAACTATTCAAAGTTCAATTCCTTGAAATTTCGGGAATTTCAAAAAATTTTAACTCAAGAATCCATGCTTGGATTTTTCAAATTTTTTGTTTATAGGCAATAGACATACTGTTCATCAATTTAAAGAAGAAATTTCAAAATTTCAAGCGCTAGAATTCAAACTATTCAAGGTTCAATTCCTTGAAATTTCGGGAATTTCAAAAAATTTTAACTCAAGAATCCATGATTGGATTTTTCTAATTTTTTGTTTACAGGCAAAAGGCATACCTTTCATCAATTTAAAGAAGAAATTTCAAAATTTCAAACGCTAAATTCCGAAATATTCAAAGTTCAATTCATTGAAATTTCGGGAATTTCAAAAAATTTTAACTCAAGAATCCATCATTGAATTTCTCCAATTTTTTGTTTACAGGCAAAAGGCATACCTTTCATCAATTTAAAGAAGAAATTTCAAAATTTCAAACGCTAAATTCCGAAATATTCAAAGTTCAATTCCTTGAAATTTCGGGGGAATTTCAAAAAATTTTAACTCAAGAATCCATCATTGAATTTTTCCAATTTTTTATTTACAGGTAATAACCATCCTGTTCTTCAATTTAAAGAAGAAATTTCAAAATTTCAAACGCTAAATTCCGAAATATTCAAAGTTCAATTCCTTGAAATTTCGGGAATTTCAAAAAATTTTAACTCAAGAATCCATCATTGAATTTTTCCAATTTTTTATTTACAGGTAATAACCATCCTGTTCATCAATTTAAAGAAGAAATTTCAAAATTTCATATGCTAGAATTCAAACTATTCAAAGTTCAATTCCTTGAAATTTCGGGAATTTCAAAAAATTTTAACTCAAGAATCCATGCTTGGATTTTTCCAATTTTTTGTTTAATGGCATTAGACATCCTATTCATCAATTTAAAAAAGAAACCTCAAAATTTCAAACGCTAAATTCCAAAATATTCAAGGTTCAATTCCTTGAAATTTCGGGAATTTCAAAAAATTTTAACTCAAGAATCCATGCTTGGATTTTTCAAATTTTTTGTTTATAGGCAATAGACATACTGTTCATCAATTTAAAGAAGAAATTTCAAAATTTCAAACGCTAAATTCCGAAATATTCAAAGTTCAATTCCTTGAAATTTCGGGGGAATTTAAAAAATTTTAACTCAAGAATCCATGCTTGGATTTTTCAAATTTTTTGTTTATAGGCAATAGACATACTGTTCATCAATTTAAAGAAGAAATTTCAAAATTTCAAACGCTAAATTCCGAAATATTCAAAGTTCAATTCATTGAAATTTCGGGAATTTCAAAAAATTTTAACTCAAGAATCCATCATTGAATTTCTCCAATTTTTTGTTTATAGGCAATAGACATCCTGTTCATCAATTTAAAGAAGAAATTTCAAAATTTCATATGCTAGAATTCAAACTATTCAAAGTTCAATTCCTTGAAATTTCGGGAATTTCAAAAAATTTTAACTCAAGAATCCATGCTTGGATTTTTCAAATTTTTTGTTTATAGGCAATAGACATACTGTTCATCAATTTAAAGAAGAAATTTCAAAATTTCAAGCGCTAGAATTCAAACTATTCAAGGTTCAATTCCTTGAAATTTCGGGAATTTCAAAAAATTTTAACTCAAGAATCCATGATTGGATTTTTCTAATTTTTTGTTTACAGGCAAAAGGCATACCTTTCATCAATTTAAAGAAGAAATTTCAAAATTTCAAACGCTAAATTCCGAAATATTCAAAGTTCAATTCATTGAAATTTCGGGAATTTCAAAAAATTTTAACTCAAGAATCCATCATTGAATTTCTCCAATTTTTTGTTTACAGGCAAAAGGCATACCTTTCATCAATTTAAAGAAGAAATTTCAAAATTTCAAACGCTAAATTCCGAAATATTCAAAGTTCAATTCCTTGAAATTTCGGGGGAATTTAAAAAATTTTAACTCAAGAATCCATGCTTGGATTTTTCAAATTTTTTGTTTATAGGCAATAGACATACTGTTCATCAATTTAAAGAAGAAATTTCAAAATTTCAAACGCTAAATTCCGAAATATTCAAAGTTCAATTCCTTGAAATTTCGGGAATTTAAAAAATTTTAACTCAAGAATCCATCATTGAATTTTTCCAATTTTTTATTTACAGGTAATAACCATCCTGTTCTTCAATTTAAAGAAGAAATTTCAAAATTTCAAACGCTAAATTCCGAAATATTCAAAGTTCAATTCATTGAAATTTCGGGAATTTCAAAAAATTTTAACTCAAGAATCCATCATTGAATTTCTCCAATTTTTTGTTTATAGGCAATAGACATCCTGTTCATCAATTTAAAGAAGAAATTTCAAAATTTCAAGCGCTAGAATTCAAACTATTCAAAGTTCAATTCCTTGAAATTTCGGGAATTTCAAAAAATTTTAACTCAAGAATCCATGCTTGGATTTTTCAAATTTTTTGTTTATAGGCAATAGACATACTGTTCATCAATTTAAAGAAGAAATTTCAAAATTTCAAGCGCTAGAATTCAAACTATTCAAGGTTCAATTCCTTGAAATTTCGGGAATTTCAAAAAATTTTAACTCAAGAATCCATGATTGGATTTTTCTAATTTTTTGTTTACAGGCAAAAGGCATACCTTTCATCAATTTAAAGAAGAAATTTCAAAATTTCAAACGCTAAATTCCGAAATATTCAAAGTTCAATTCATTGAAATTTCGGGAATTTCAAAAAATTTTAACTCAAGAATCCATCATTGAATTTCTCCAATTTTTTGTTTACAGGCAAAAGGCATACCTTTCATCAATTTAAAGAAGAAATTTCAAAATTTCAAACGCTAAATTCCGAAATATTCAAAGTTCAATTCCTTGAAATTTCGGGGGAATTTAAAAAATTTTAACTCAAGAATCCATGCTTGGATTTTTCAAATTTTTTGTTTATAGGCAATAGACATACTGTTCATCAATTTAAAGAAGAAATTTCAAAATTTCAAACGCTAAATTCCGAAATATTCAAAGTTCAATTCCTTGAAATTTCGGGAATTTAAAAAATTTTAACTCAAGAATCCATGATTAAATTTTTCTAATTTTTTGTTTACAGGCAAAAGGCATACCTTTCATCAATTTAAAGTGTAAATTTCAAAATTTCAAACGCTAAATTCCGAAATATTCAAAGTTCAATTCATTGAAATTTCGGGAATTTCAAAAAATTTTAACTCAAGAATCCATGCTTGGATTTTTCCAATTTTTTGTTTAATGGCATTAGACATCCTATTCATCAATTTAAAAAAGAAACCTCAAAATTTCAAACGCTAAATTCCAAAATATTCAAGGTTCAATTCCTTGAAATTTCGGGAATTTCAAAAAATTTTAACTCAAGAATCCATGCTTGGATTTTTCAAATTTTTTGTTTATAGGCAATAGACATACTGTTCATCAATTTAAAGAAGAAATTTCAAAATTTCATATGCTAGAATTCAAACTATTCAAAGTTCAATTCCTTGAAATTTCGGGAATTTCAAAAAATTTTAACTCAAGAATCCATGATTGGATTTTTCCAATTTTTTGTTTACAGGCAATAGACATCCTGTTCATCAATTTAAAGAAGAAACTTCAAAATTTCAAACGCTAAATTCCGAAATGTTCATAGTTCAATTCCTTGAAATTTCGGTAATTTCAAAAAATTTTAACTCGATAGTCCCATATATAAGTACTTGACTCAGAATCAAGTATCTAAGACTCATTTCCTTTTTTCACTATTTACTTAATTATAAAAGCCCCCATTTTCTCTTCCCTCTAGATATAATATGATTTGAAATGACGGTTATACCAATTTTTTTAATTTTCCGAAATGTCGTTGTTCCAAAATATTAGTACCGAAATATAGATATACCGAAAGTTAACGATCCTTTGCTAACATTTTTACTCTTTTCTTTTTTTATTTACACCTTCTCGCGAATACATGGCCTACTCTCTAAATCGCATTTTGATCTAGATTCGGAATGTTCTTACAATTAGGATAATATCTCACCAGCTGTTTTGCTATTTCTGGGATGTTCAGGGCTTTATCTTTAAATCTAATCTAAATCTAGTCAAATTAAGAAAGCTATACTTACATAGTAATTGTTTTATATTTCAAATCAACGTAACTAGATTTCATCATGACGGCTTCGAACTGTCATTTTTCTAAATGTTTATTTAAATGATAAAATACACATGATCCTTGATCATGTGCATTAGTACAAGAGAAGGAGATTTGCCGAATCCACTTCGTGAACGTAATGTTAAAGTGCAATTTTTATTTTTTCCCCTTACTAACCTTATTTTCATTTATTTTCTCTTAATTTTGTTTTTAAATTTAATATTTAACTTTCAGGCAATTCTCTAATAAATAATAAAATATAATTTACATATTTTCGGTTTTAATTGGAAATTACGATTAGCTATCAACATTGTTATATTTTTTACTGAATGATATGATTCTTATCGACTAACTAATTATAAGGTATATTTTTAAATGAATATTTAATCGTTGAAAATTCTTTGGAATTTTGTAGAATATTTTTTTAGTTTACTATAAATATGTATGTGTACATCCTTAAAATTATTTAACTACCATATAAAATGTTAAAATTATTAGGGTAGTGATATTTTTGTGGATGATTATTTCATTATTATTTTTTGATGAATAATTAATAAATTTATTCATACTGACTAAATAACATCCGATAAAATTTCTATTTTAACTATTTTATGTATCTAGATTCCTTGTTTGTGTTAATATTTATGTATATTTTTAATACATACATATGTCATACTATATAATGGAGTTTAGAGTTAGTATTTTTTATACATTTGTAACTATACATAATTTAGGAATGGGATAATTTAATCTACGTTAATCTGCATACATAATTATTTTTATTTTAGATTTATGTTATTGATCCAAGCTACTTTATAATATAGTGTCATCTCCAAGGTTAAACTTTAAACTTATCTTAATTTTAATTAATAATTTTTAAATTCAATTTTTATGGAAAATCCTTAATTTTAACTTTCACTTTTAGTATAATGCTTATTTCAAGTGTTTCCACAACTGAAAATGCTTCCACAAAACCTGGCTTGTCTTCTATCTTCTTAATAGATGTTGATCAGGGAAAGAAAGCCTATAGATATGGTTAGGTGGATTTTTATCTTACTTCTAATTTTTACATAGATGTTGAGATTATTGCATCAGATAGTCCAACTAAGCGATGGAGTATAACTAAGGGATCAGGTTAAATTTACTATTTTCAGAAACTTTATTACTTCAGCTGATCTTAATCGTCGTGTTAGTGCTGAATTAGTCAGTATTGCTGTGAAAAAGGCAAGTCTCTTAGCGGCGCCTAGTACATATGTTTATGATGGACGATCTATCCTTTACTCTTCAACTGAACTGAAAAATGTTTGATAAATCGGGTTTATTTTTGCACTTAATTTTACATTATTTCAGTGTGAATCAATTTTTATCTCATGTTCTGAAGCAAGCAGATTAATTCTTCATACCTTTAGTGTTAAAACAATCTTCAATGTATGTTTCTTTATTATTTTTGCTCTTTCTTTACTATAACTGCTGTTTTGAAGGTTTAATTTTATTCTGGGTTTGCCTTTTTCGTATTTAACATCACTTTTCATTTTTTGTTTTCATTTTATGGTTAATATTTAAAATTGTTTTAGCACACCCTAATAAATATCCCAAAGAGATTTCCACGTATAGTAAAGAAAAGTTCGAATCATTTACTATAATAGAATATTTGTTTAAAACCTAGATTATGATAAAACCGTGTAAAACTGAAAATCATATTTTGAATGTGAGTGATTTAAGTCAATATGAAGGTAGAAATCCCATAATACAAGAAGACCGGTCTTTACGGACTTTTTTTGAACTGGCAATTGCGCAAAAAATTTTAGAAAGGTTTTTGTCAATATTATTAATTGTTCATTTTAATTTTTAGTGATAAATTTATTTCATTGGGTAGTGGTCGTCTATTTAAACGAACGCCAGATGGTTCATATCCTTGTGGAAATCACATTACTTTTCATAGTGGTATATGTAAAGGTGTTCGTATGGTAAAAGGGAATAATGGACGAGTACAGGCTGCAGTAGTTTTGGATGGTAATGAATTTAATATTTTTTATAAAATTATGACATTTAAGCTAAAGTTTCTGCCTTTCTAACAAATCAGACAGTAGAAAGAACGATCTATGATTATCTTAAATATAATGAGTCCCAATCTGAGTGTTGGGAGAAGTTGGTTCATTTCCTCCATGGTGTTAAGGTTCAGTGCGTATATAGGTAATTTGACCAAAATTGAAATAAATTTTTGATTTTTAATATTATTATTATATTAATTTTTATCCACCATTAAGGGAAATTGTTACTTAATCCTTTTATTTTAGTCGTTGTCGGATTTTTTCTATTGGAGGATTCAGTGATAAGCCTTTATCAGAGGAAAGGTTTGCTATTTTTTATATCTTATCTTGCTTAAAAATTTTGTTTTTCACTTATTCAAAAGTTATTCATAGATTTGAAAGAACTATTAATGGTGAAACATGTCTTATTACATTGGTCGATTATTTCAAAGACACAAAGAATATTTGTTTAAATAATTTGCGGTTACCTGGTGTCTTTCCGGTAATGTGTGGCCAAAAAATGCGAGTAATGCATAATTTTAGGTTGGAAAGCCAAATGAAAAGTTTCCTGTTGAACAATTAATTATTTTGGAGGGGCAAAAAGTTCCACAGGAGAAACAGTCGCCAGATTTGATTGACATTCTTCTTAAGGTTTTTTTACATTTTTTTAATTTTCTTATTTAATAGAAAAATTCTATTGCGCCCAGCGAACGACATAGGAAAATATGTCAGAGTGGTCACGATCTGGCATTATGGGATGAGAATAATGATGTGCTTTCTTCTTTTTGTATTAAGGTTGATATTGTCTTTCTTAATTAGAATTTTTTAATAAAACTAACAATAAATAGTTTCTGTGCTTATTGTGGTCTTTATCTTTTTAATTTTTTAAGGAAAGTTGATAAGTGTTAAAAATTTTACATTAAAAATATATCTATTTTAAATGTAGTTCTATTTTTAATTTTAGGTACAATCAGCGTCAAATGATACAAGCATCGATGTTCGACCGTTACCTCGTTTGCTTTATCGAAATAACCGAAAAGTGGTCCCAAGTGACGATAAGGTTCTATATTTTTAATTAACTTTTATAGTTTTCAATGCAAAATCCTATTTCAGGGCGAGTGGTCAAAGAACAGCGGTGGTTTTTTAATTCCAGTAAGTTTCCCAAATGAATGGATTGTTCTATTTCCTGCTCAATATCGTAATATGATCGAAGAATTTTTGAAAAAATTGCGTGAAAAATGTACCGAGAAAGGTTAAATTATTTTTATATGTTATAAACCTTATCTTAAATTAAAGGTATGATTTTCGGAACCCCAAGAATGTTTCCTGCTGTACAGAATTTGTTTGACACCCAAACATCCTTACCAAATATAAACGAGTGGAGGAAATCTTTTTATCATTGTGCACAAGAGAATATTCAATTTGTGCTTATGGTTTCTTTTTTTTTCTTTACTTTTTTAGAATATTTTTTCTTCAGATTGATGCAAAGTTAAATGATTCTCATGGCCTTTTGAAACTGTTTGAGGTCTACAGACTTTCAAAGAGTGCAAAACTGATCACACAGCACGTGACGCTTGAAACTGTTGAGGTATACGTCTAATAAATAAACTGAATAAGCTATTTTATTTAGAACATTCTTGTGAAAGGGCATCGACAGACATTGGAAAACATAGTAAACAAACTGAATATCAAATTTGGAGGGCTTAATTATCAACCTTTATCGGCAGAGCCTCAATTGGCGCAGCTTACAAAATTTGAGCATCGATTTGATTTGAGTAGTGGGGATATATTGGTCATTGGTTATGACGTATCACATCCAACCAATACAGTAACATCAGCTAATTTTTTAATACTATTTTTTATTCGTTTTAGATTCACGGTTCAAAAAAACGCAGATTAGATGAGAATCTTCTTGAAGAGCAATTGACTAACAGTGAGGAAGATAATACACTTACATCGACTGGTCCTTCTGTTGTTGGTGTAAGTCCTGGAAGAAAAATATTACATTCAGATTTGTTTTAAGATTTGCACGAATATGGCTGAAAACCCATATAGTTTTATAGGTGATTACTTTTACCAGGTTCTTTCTATACGTAATTTTTTGATTTCTTCATATTTAAAGGCATCAAGGAAAGAAGCTGTAGATTTGGATGCCTTAACACAACGAACTCGCTGGATTTTAGCCTCCCTAATGCATAATCGTCCTAAGAAATGTTGTCCACAATATGTTTTTATTTTACGTGACGGATTAAGTGAAGGCCAATATGAAATGGTTTTCCAACTATGTATTACTTTGAAAAATTTATATTTTTAAAGGCCTATCGAAATGAGTTAACTGCTATCAAGAAAGGCTTTGCCTTGCATAATCCGGAATATTCACCTAAATTTGTGCTAGTTATTGGTTCAAAACGGCATTTCAAAAAGTTTTTTTCTGTCGGAAATGATAAGGTTTTTTTTTATTTCCTTCAGTTTTAAGACTTTTAGGCAGAAAATATGCCACCCGGTTCAATAATTCACGAAAAGGTAGTCCGTCCCGATGTTTTTGAATTCTACCTTCAATCACATTTTCCAATAAAGGTAACGTTCCTTTCTTCAATATTTTAATTTGATTCTAGATGAATCCTCTTTAGATTCATTTTATCATATCTAGTTTATATTTTTTAGGGAACGGGGAAGCCTGTAGAATATGTTGTTATTGCTAATGAAATTGATTTCAATTGCAGTATTGATTCACTAAAAGAGTATGCAAAGTTGCTTTGTTATAAAACGGCTAGACAGGTTTTTAAAATTTCTCTAAAAATTGAAATTTTATAACAGGCTGACTTGGAAGAGCTTATGTTTAAACGTTCATTATATTCGCTTCTTATGACTTTGTCATTCAACCATCAGATTGTCAATAGACCAATTTCATTACCTGAACCTGTTTTTCAAGCTGACGAATTAGCGAAACGCGGACATGCAAATTATTTGGCACTTAGGTAACCTATCCTAAAAAGGAAAATTTTATTCATAATATTTCAGTCGTTTTTTTCCGAATGAGGTTCCTTATACTTGTGAGCGGCATTCTGGGCATAGGTGAGATTATTTAAAAAATATTTACTTACATGGAAGTATTTAAACATTTATATATCTAGACTTGCTGATAACAACCAACTTACAAGAATGCTCTCATATTGGGGTGATGGACGAATTGTTTTGAAAAATCGCTTTAATGCTTAACTTTTAAAAGCTTTGAAGGTTAGACAACTGATTTTTTTATAATCCAATATAATCTCTTAAAATTAAGTATGATTTTAATTAAATCAATATTTTTTGTTTTTTAAATTTATATTTAAGCTTTATTTTTAACAGTTTTTAATCAAAATATCATATTTTTACCTTACTCTTTATTCTAATGTAAAATTTTATTTTAAGATACTCCTTTACTTTTATTATTTTTGTAAAGGATGTTCTTTCATTTTTAAATCTAATTACTTGAGTTTTCAATGTAAATATTCTAGTTTTACAGAAAAAAATTAAAGATTGAAAACTATTGCTTATTTAACTATACACGTCATACTATTATATACAGCATTATATGAAAATCATTTATTTCAAAGCAAAAAACATTGTATGTGCATATGTATGTATAAGCATTTAGGCTATTTAGATTTTCTCTACTTATTTACCTAAATATCTCCACTTGCTTCTATTTTTATCTACTTCAGTCATATATTTAGCCCCGTAATAGCTTGCTGTCCTCGACAGAAAGATATTCATCAATGTATTTTTAGCATTTGAAAATGACAGAGTTCGATGGATTTTTTTAGGACTGGAGAATTTTTGGATAGAGTGTTATTATCTCATAATCTTACTTAAAATGCTGAAGGAATGATTGCTTCTATTGGTAAAATTTATGAGTAATGACATAATGAGCGAAAAGTTAATAGAGAATTTTATCACTTAAATTAAGAGCGATTTTTTCCTATTTGTTTCTTAATTTTTACTTTTCATCGAGATTTTGTTTTTAAACTCTAGTTATTCGTAGAAAATAATTATTTCTTATTGGGGATTCCAATTTGGGAATTTTCCCAATTACTATTTACTAAACAATAAACAGACTATAATTTTATTTAATGATCAATCTAAAAAAAAGGAGGTCGAAAATATAATTGTTAAAAAATACATATGGTAATGTACACATACATATGGTATGTAGGTATAATTTTCATAAATTAATATTCTTAAATGTACGTACATTTTTCTTAAAGCTACATTTTAGAGTTTCTTCTTTTTTACTTGGTTAGCCGGCTCATTCCTCTTTTAATCTGCTTTAGCAATGCTAGAATAGCTTTTATTACTAACAGAAAGCTCCTTAGAAAATTATTTTTAGCATTGATATTTGAGGAAGCTAGAGAATTTTTCTGAGAGCGTAAGAATATTTTTTAAAGCCTATGCAGGTACGTGGCGATGTAGAGAATAGGGTTCTTGTATACATTCGGTGCGTAATATTTATAAAATTATTAATTTAGGTGCAGTGAATTATTTAAGGATGGCTGCTCATAAGCTCGACAGTAATTTCTTATATTCTAATTTAGTTAGGCTTTTTAAATAAAAAATTAATTTTTAATAAATTACGCTCTGCTTTTTTAATTTTTATTTATTTCATTATTAAAAGAATCAATATATTAATTACTAACATACTTCTGCAAAATTCAATCATGAGTGCAAAATCTTGCATTAATCAAAAATTTATTTTCTTAATTTACTTAAAAGTTTACTCCAAAGTCTTATATTCGATAATCATTTATCAATACGACGTGTTCCTTTTATATCTTTGAAACCTTAACAAATTAAATTTTTCCCCTTATAAAGAAATGTTAAAATACTATCTAAATATTTTAGATTGTAATATTTTTATATAATAACTTTAAATTATATATTTAACAATGTCTAGTAGTTTATTTCGAAAATCAATAGAGACATTATTCTGGATTAATAATATCCGTATCGGAATTGCCACTACTTCAGGATGTGAGCTACCTTTTTTAATTATTAATTTTTTAAAGTATTTAAGTTTGTTCCATGGCGAATAAACAAAAACATGGTTCACCACGTTTTTCATCCAATAAAATGGCAATTTTGCCAGTAGAATCTATGAAAAAAGTACGAAATCTAGCCGATAAAGTTGTAAGAAATCTAACATAATCATTTTACAAATAATTAAATTGATTAAGCGGAAACAAGGCAAACATTCATTAGTAATTTTCGACAAGGATGGAACATTAATTTGTTTTCATTCCATGTGGGTTCCATGGGCTAAAACAACTGTTAAAAAGTGAGGAATTTTAATCTGATTAATTACGTTTATCTTAATTTTTCAATAAAAAATTAAGTTTATGTGAAGCATCAAAGTTAGAGATTGCAGATGAAGTTTACTCATTGCTTGGATTTTGTCCGGTTCAAGAACGTGTAAGAACAGGACTTCTTGCTCATGGCACGATGCAACAAATTAGGGAAAGAATTAAAGAATTATTAGTTGAATATGGAATGGACGAGAAGAAAGCAGTAAAAATGGTAAAGGTTAAGGGATTTTGAAGAGAAAAATTTTATTAATATTAGGTCATCGATTCGGTGGCTGATTGTGACACTAGTTGTCCGAAAACCCTCAGACAAATCCATGATTTGCGTGCCCTGTTCTCCAATCTTAAGGAATTGGGATTGAAAATTGCAATTTGTACTGCAGACAGCCGGTAATTGATCATATTACCATCAACTAAAGTATCCTATTTATCTAGCGTTGGAACAGAAAATTCATTAAGAAGTTTATGTCTAGAACGTTTTGTAGACTTTGTTATGTGTGGAGATGATCTCGGCTCGAAACCAAAGCCGAATCCACATAATGCCTTACACATTTGCCGTGCATTGGGCGTTGATCCAAAGGTTATTTTTTATATTCATTCAATTACCAAACAATTTAGGAAGCTTTAATGGTTGGAGATACTGCAGCGGATATGGGAATGGGAAGGAGAGCGAATGTTGGAACTACAGTCGGAGTCTTGTCAGGCATTGGTGATTTCAGCGAGCTTAGTCCAAATGCAGATCATATTGTAAAAATTAATAAATTCCTTTCTCTTAAAATGTTTTTTAGTTACCGAACATAGGATGTCTTTTACCGGTTGTACTAGGGGAGAAAACACACTAAGGCTTTCAAACTTATTGTTAGTTTGCTCTAAATTCTAAACAATTATCTTTATCGAACAACGGATAATACAGTTACATTTTACAATACCTTTTCACAAGTCACTTCACTTGTTAACTCTATACCGGTTCAATTATTTTGTCGAAGACCCAAAATATTAATATTTCAATAATAATAATGCCGAACTTATATTCTATCTATTGTAGAAGTTATATTTACGCGTATTTTTTTTTAATCCTAAATTATATATAATTGATATTTTCTATTTCCCATTAAAATTTATGTGTTTAATTATAGAATCCATATTAAAATATGTATAAATTTATCGAAAGTTGATAATTTTAGTTTGCAACTATACCTCACAAGAATAGTTAAAACGAATTAAATTTCCGATTTATTACACTTAATCTTTTTAAAACTAAGAAAGTATGAAAAACTCAACTAATTACCTTTAAATTAAAAACCGAAAAGTAAAATTTAATTAATGAATACTAAAAGAAAGGACAGATTTAAAATCATGATTGCTTTTGAATTGCTGTTATCCGACGATTATTTACTCCTTTTTTCTTATAATCTATCCATAAAAATTAGAGTGAAATCCGTAGCCTGGGTGTGACATTGAAAAGTGAGTTGCATGGCTCATTCCACCAAATTTTTCTTTCTTAACAAAATTTCCAGAATTGATTGTTTTGGGAGCTATTTTAGGTGTATATTTAATTGTAACATTTTTGGATGGAGAATTATCGTATTGCTTGTTCTGAAAAGTAAACTTTGTAGTCATTCTTTTTTTCCCCTCGTTATCGCGTAAAGTCATTTTTGCATTGTAATTGTAAGGAGCAGCACTAGAAGTCGGTGAAGGAAAGGACGAAACAAAATTATTTTCATGATTTACTTTATTTGGGTAACCATAGTGATGAATTGCATCGAACTTGTGAGCTCCAACCTTAAAAGACGAATGCATTTGTACAGAATTGTATGGGTCATTTTCTAAAATACGTATAACATTTTACTTTAAAGGAATAAAGTAATTAGATAACCTCTATCCTCTTCCGAATCATGAAAAAATTCAGTATTGCTGATATTCACAGAGAACCTATCAGGTAAATATTTAATAATAAAAACTTTCTCCCATGTTCGAGCCTCTTTAGGCGATTTAAATTTGAAGTCATCGAACCAATCAGTAAGCATTGCAATATTTTCATCATTCATTAATTTATGAGCACTTAAATCAACCTTTTGGGCACATTTACGAACTGGGCAATATCCACCACGTGCCAACGGTTTACTATAAGGTTTTACGCAAAGTGAACAGACAATGCTTGTTTGAGGAAGAAGAATGTGCTTACGACGAATACCAGCTTCAAATGCTTTGTTAAAAATTTCAAAAAATGCTCGTAACAGAAAGATGTCATATGCCCAGTTTTGTTCAGAAAACCCTAAGAAGGTAAATGTAAGTTACAAGTAGACAAGGAAATAAAACGAGGGAAAATCCTAAATCAAAAGTGGAAAATGGTATTGAGACGACTTACGCTCTTTACGACGTTGGAGTTTCATTTGAAAAGTTCCACTTAGTTGCTTTCTCAGCTTGGCTACTGCATCATTCAATGAAGTAATCTCACTTTTGCCTTCAACAATAAGATTGTAGGTATTGAAGGATATATGCGAATAAAGTGCGTTCAGCGATTCTTCTCCACGACTAGCACCACCGCTTACTAAGGAAAGTGCTTCATTAAATTGTCTTGGAAGATCTAACGTAGTTAATAAAGTGAACAATTGTGAATCATCCAAAACTACAGTGATCTTTTCTAAATCAAATAAATATTCATGTAATTAAAAAGACTTGAAATCTATTTTTATAACGTACCTTCAGGCATTACCAATTCTTCAGTTGA
Organism: Meloidogyne exigua; assembly: GCA_018905775.1. Lineage (NCBI taxonomy): Eukaryota > Metazoa > Nematoda > Chromadorea > Rhabditida > Meloidogynidae > Meloidogyne > Meloidogyne exigua. The sequence continues at coordinate 252,580 of JAGUQR010000186.1, forward strand.
TTCATCTTCAGCAGTAAAATATTCTTCTTCCGAAGGAGGCACATATCCAAAACTGAATTTTGTATTCACTTTTGAGAAAGGAGCTGATGGATGGGGTAATAGAAGTGCAAATAGGAATATAAAAAAAATGAATATACCGCCCATTTTTTCACTTAATAAATAATTAAACCAATTTTAGGGAAGATAAATCTCTAAATTGTCGAATGAATTTAAATTACTCACAGTTTTATAAGGGTCTAGATGTTTAAAATACACGTCAATTTGCACTTTCACTTGTACATGTATAGCAAAATTATAAAAAACAACTACATAGATGAGAAAAAAATGTCTGGATTTCTTAATAACGATCCTTTTACTAATTATGTTAATTACAGAAGCTAAAATATGAACAAGTAGGAATACATAGAAGTGCTAAATATTGGTGCCTCAAAGCAAGATAACGTTAAATCCTTCCAACCGCCTAATTATCATTGCGAAATGATGTCATTTTTTTAATCACACTCAGGCATTCACATAAAAAATAATTATTTGGTAACAATAATTAGGAAATAGATTTACACCCATTAAAAATATTTGCACTTTATGAAATATATTTCACAACTAAAGCTTTCAACATTGACAAAACTCGTTTTGAATCTTTTAGATTACTTAAATTAAAATTAATATTAATCATATTTTAGAATCTAATAGTCCTTCTAAAATTAATTCTTGAAAATCTTGTTTTAATAATTCTCCCAAAAGTTTCCAAATTCGTGTTATTCCAACAAAATTAAATATATCAGTTTCCTTAAATTAAATTTATAAAACGAATTAGAGTTGAAAGAAATACATTAATTAATTTTTCTGATTTTAGGAACTTTAAAGCATTCTTAACCAAATCAGTTGAAACAATTTGTAAGGGCAATTTATTTGTCTCAATGTTAATTTTTAATATTAGCTTTTGCTGGATTGTTTTCACAAACTCCGCTTGAGAGCTGAATTTTTCTTCATTATTCGATTCCAAAAACAATTCAAATATATTATAGTATCCGATTAGGTATGGCTGAAATATTAAAATTTTTTACTACTTTATTTATAAGCAAAAATAGTAGGAAATAGTTAAATAAAAAACCATTATTATATTAGCTAGTAAATTGCACTCAGCCTTGCTTAATAGTTTAAATCTGCCTTTTACTTCAGTAAATTGCGTATAAATTAGAGAAGTATCAAAAAAAAATTCCTGGGCTAATAATTGCCATAAGAATCTGAAAAAAGATGCGACAAAGATGTATTTCTTTTAGTACTTACGTATATTTCTCGTAAGTCGATAATTTTAGTTTAGAGATCTCCGATAATGCAAATATGCTAAAATAAGATGGAATAAACCATGTTTAGATGCATTTAAGCCCTTAGACAAAAAGTCAAAATTACGAATATATTTTTAAATGTAAATTAAACATCCGTATTTAATGTTTAATCTTAGCTTATACATAGAATGTTGCTAAAAACATCGAAAAATATGAAAATAACCAGAAAGGAGCCAACGAGTAGACAGCTATACTTGAATAATTTGACAGCAATATAATAGGTGGTAAATTTAAATATCCTTCGGAGGATATACAATGGGCATCCTTCAATTCTATGTTATTTGAATTAAAATTGAAATTAACGCAATGTTTATAAAAATCCAGATAATATCTAATATCAAATTAAATTTTTATTAAAATATACATACATTATGTCATCATAAAAAGTTAAGCTCTTTCTGCAAATTTCTCTCCCTTTAAGGCATTTATTGTAAATTTTAACAAGCATTTGAACAATAGACATTAATTCTTCTAAAGGAATATTCTTGCATTTGTCACGACTCCTGTTTATAATCTAGATATGTTAATATTGAATATAGAGTTAAGATAACTAGCCTGTAATATAGCAAGAGCCATAAATGTCCATATATTTAAAACATTATTACTATTCTGATCTTCTAAAATTTTAAAAGCCAATTTTTCACTAATCTCTCTCATTTTTTCGTAGTTCGAGTTATTATCATTCTTAATTTAAATATACAAATTGTAAAAAGAGTCAATCCATCCTAAATGGATTAACATAACTCCTGAAATATTTCCCTGTTAAAATTTCCCTTTTACTGATCTCTAAGCTAATAATCAAAGTAGTAACCTTTCTCAATTGCACTCGAAAATCTACATTAGAATCACTGCAAAATTGTGAATATTCCCTAAGTGAAAGTGGTTCACCAAAAGTAATAAAAATCTCTCCAAATGAATCATTCAGTATCTGTCGTGCTTTAAATAACCCAGAAGCATTCTCTTTAGGCTTTGGTTGTCCAAGTAGTTCATAGGAGAAGAGGGATTCCTCCAGGATTCTTTCATAATTTATTGTAATGGGAATGAGTATCTGGTAATTAAATTTAAAAATTAGTAAACGTGACGATTAGGTTTTATTCTCAATAATTTACTATTCAAACCATATCATAAACTTTGGCTTGTAGAAATGGCTCTATCACCAATTGAAGTAAACCTGTACGAGGATAAACAGATTTTCCAGTTCTACTCCTCTGACCCTTGATAATTAAAAAGATTTTTAAAGTTAAATTTTGTACTTCAATAAAAAATTCAATTGGTCTATCAAAATTGAGCAAATGCTGTTGAACATACTCGGAAAAAATTGATGAATAGAGAGGATCCTGAAATTTCCTTCCTATGTATATGCTTAAAAGCTTGCATCTTTGAATTTTCTTCTAATAAAAAATGCACCACAACGCCGAAGAGCATCACCAAGTATTCTGGATGATTGAAAGTCCTCGGCTGCGCAGATCATTGGCAATTTTATTTGGTGATGATAACATAAAAGAGATATCAGAAGAAAATCTAGATAACCTGTAAAACGACGTAAAAGTAACTATAATACAACTTATTTAATTTTATAACTTTTATGTGTAGGTAACCAAACAATAGGAACTGATGAATAATATGAAATTTTTTGGATTTTATTCAACGATTCATTATTAAACCATATATGAGAGAATATTTTCTGAATTAATGTTTTAATATTTAAATAATAAATACCCCAAATATTTTGACAAGTAAATAACCAATCGGTTGAACAGCAGAATGAAGATGGAAGTCACTAGACATGTTTGAGAGAATTTTCGACACTTCAGCACAAACTAATTCTTCATTAAGACTTTTTCTAGTAATTTCATCAGTAATAGCTTTCTGCTTAGTGAAATATGAATCTATAATCTTCAATATCCTAGAATAATTTTTAAACCTTGATTCGTTCAGAAGAGAAGATTGCATCTTCGATTGATTTTGGTGAACGTCTTGAATTTTGTAACTTCCCTACATTATTGTTTATAATCCAGAAAAATTCACCACCAACGTTACGAATTTCCGAAAGGAAATCTACGTAGTTTAGACCATTTATAATCATTAAATACGTACTAATCGAAATAATTTTAGGCTTATCTATGTATGTATTAGTTAACAAGGTTTTATAAAATATTAAAAATTTGATAGAGTGATAAAAATTGTGATAAGGAATATTACTGAAATAATTACATATTTGTATGTTCTAACATTAAAAATAAATATAAATACAGTGTATATACATATGTACATAAATGACAGAATATTTAAAATCATTTAAAAAATAAATAAAATTATATATTAAATGTATTTATAATTAGAAAACTTTAAGAGTTCGTATGTATTAAACAGTTATAATCACTTCTACTTTCCTTCAGTACTTTTTCTGATAATAAAAAGCAGGACGTGGAAACTCATCAACCAAATAGAAACTTTTAGGTTTACGCCTAAGAAGCCGTTTAATCCGAGGAGTGGAATAGAAATATTGTCGACGGTTTCGTTTTTGCTTGAAATAATCTGCATTATTTATAGTTGATGGAAGAATCTTGGTAAAATAAGTTTAATTATTTTAAAAGAATTCATCAAAATACTAAATATAATCTCAATTAAACTGTATGTGAGGAAAAAATTTATATTACTATATAAAAAAGGTATTTCATAATTAGATGATAGAACAAACTTGTTTTTTAATTGACCTTAATCCTTCCTCCATTCGTCCGACAACATCTTTTTGTTTAGGCCATATATTCTCATCTATCAGAACAGTGAAATATCCATTAATATTTCTAGTTAGATGATGTTGCCATTCCTTATAAGCTTTACTTGCCATTTCTTGTTTATACCATGAAATTATAGAAGTTGTTAGCAATTCAGCTTTTTTATACAACTCAAATAGGTTTTTCAATAGGTTATGTTTAGAACAAGTCGACTCTTCTTCATGACAAAATATTTTATGGTAATTATTATTTGAATTTTGAACTAATTGTGCCGTTGCTTTAATGAGTGATTTATAAAATTCAATAATAGCATTAATTAATAAAAGATCAGCTATGCATTTTGCTTTAACAATATTAATAAATTTATAGCATATTAAGAAAGATTTAAAGTTTTACTTTGATTTTGAGCAGAATTAGCAGTCAAACCAAAATTACTATATTTTTTGACAAATTTCAGCAGTATTTGATCTACAACTTGCTTTATTTTAACAAAAACGCCACCCACATTAGTTTGAGTCCGTTTATTTACATAATGTTCAACAAGAACAGTAATTTCATTGTTTGTCTGTAAAATTTTACAAACATCCCCCAAAAGCCTAAAATCAAGTAAAAAATTTCCACAAACTAAACCTATTTGAGCTAATTCTTGTTTGCATGCGAACGTTTGTATTACCGATGGAATTCTTTTTTATATTTACACTTGATTTTACGTTTGTTTGAAGACCACTGAATATTTCTGCTTCAAGGAAGAGATAGTATAAATGATTAAATAAATTTTCTAATCTCCAGAGTAAGTATGTAGACTCGGAATTAGTTAATACAAGTCTGTTTTCTTAAAATAAATAATAATTAAATTTATTATTTTTTAAAGCATAAGGAGATGAAGAGAATAACTTTCTATTTTCTCTACAAATGTAGTATTTTTGGATTGTTTGCCCATTTTTTTCGGTATCCATATCCTACTACGTATGTTACTAAAGTAGCCTAGTATTTGATCATACATACTTACCATTATACAAAATTCGCTCAGCATCTACTATTTTATTTTCATCATCCATATTATTTGCAAAGCTTTCCAACTTAATGTTTTTCGAGTCAAAATTTATTGTGCTTATACCCTTTTCGATAAAAAAATTAACAATCAAAACTTTTACATCTTTCTCAGATACTTTAGGCCTATCCATTCTGAACAATAGTTTGCAGACCATTAACCGACTAACAAACTTTTCACTTTTTTCTGTTTGGATTTTATACTCATCAAATAGTTTAAGTAACTCGCCGCTTTTTGGCATTTCAAAACAATCTAGTTCACCCAATTTTGAACTCATTAATTCTTTTTGTCCACAAAATTTAGAAAGATCAACCAATATTTCTATTTTATCGAGAAAATTAGCCTTCTGCTTATGACCAAGTTGGACAACTTTTTTGAGATTATCTAAATTTTTCAAAATGTCTAAACTCTGACAGCTGATCAAGTAGTTTTTAGCAACCTCGCTAATGATGCGTTGCTTGCTCCATAGTTTCTGAGAAAAAATACCACCTCCCTGTAATCCTTCCGTGAAGATAATCAGAAATATAAGAAAGCAAAAATGCATTGAACGAATTAATTATATTATTTTCTGCTATTATGGATATTACAAGTTAAAATGATAAACTTAAACGAATAAGCATGTAGGTATTTCAATTTTTATTTTTTTACAATGTAAAGTGCATTTAATTTCGGAATTAATCAACTTTTATCGTTTCTCTATATTTATTTGCACTTTATACTCGAGAAAAAATAGATTTTAAAACAAAATTTTAAATCATGTGCCGGTAAGAAATTGAATTACATTATGTCTATTGCCTGTAAACAAAAAATTGTAAAAATTCAATCATAGATTCTTGAGTTAAAATTTTGAAATTCCCGAAATTTCAAGGAATTGATCATTGAATATTTTGGAATTTAGCGTTTGAAATTTTAAAATTTCTTCTTTAATTTGATGAAAAGGATGTCTATTGTCTGTAAACAAAAAATTGGAAAAATCCAATGATGGATTCTTGAGTTAAAATTTTTGAAATTCCCGAAATTTCAAGGAATTGAACATTGAATATTTTGGAATTTAGCGTTTGAAATTTTGAAATTTCTTCTTTAAATTGAAGAACAGGATGGTTATTACCTGTAAACAAAAAATTGGAAAAACTCAATGATGGATTCTTGAGTTAAAATTTTTTGAAACTTCCGAAATTTCAAGGAATTAAACTTTGAATATTTTGAATTATAGCGTTTGGAATCTTGAAGTTTCTTCTTTAAATTGATGAACAGGATGGTTATTGTCTCTAAACAAAAAATTGGAAAAATTCAATGATGGATTCTTGAGACAAAATTTTTTGAAATTCCCGAAATTTCAAGGAATTGAACTTTGAATATTTTGAATTCTAGCGTTTGAAATTTTGAAATTTCTTCTTTAAATTGAAGAACAGGATGGTTATTACCTGTAAACAAAAAATTGGAAAAACTCAATGATGGATTCTTGAGTTAAAATTTTTTGAAATTTCCGAAATTTCAAGGAATTGAACTTTGAATAGTTTGAATTCTAGCGCTTGGAATCTTGAAGTTTCTTCTTTAAATTGATGAACAGGATGGTTATTGTCTCTAAACAAAAAATTGGAAAAATTCAATGATGGATTCTTGAGTTAAAATTTTTTGAAATTCCCGAAATTTCAAGGAATTGAACTTTGAATATTTTGAATTCTAGCGTTTGAAATTTTGAAATTTCTTCTTTAAATTGAAGAACAGGATGGTTATTACCTGTAAATAAAAAATTGGAAAAATTCAATGATGGATTCTTGAGTTAAAATTTTTTGAAACTTCCGAAATTTCAAGGAATTAAACTTTGAATATTTTGAATTATAGCGTTTGAAATTTTTAAATTTCTTCTTAAATTGTGCTTTCTTTCGCAACAAATGACGACGTTACTACAATATCAATGCTAAACTTAATACGGATTAGGGCAAATTATTCGATTTTTTATCAACTTTAACCCTTATTATTTTGTCTACATATTTTGTTCAGAAACGAAAATATATGAAAAAATGTTATGTAATTGTTAGGGAAATAAGATAATAAAATTATCATATTGTAACTTGTTACTTTTTAAATATTTATGATCCTACATACATAAATTCCTTCTTTGGTTACATTTCTATTAGAATTATCAGTAAAGACTATAATTTATAATTCAAAGGAAATTTAATAAAAACCATTTTATTAACTGAAAATTTTTATAATAAAGAAAAAAGCCTATAATAGATCATTTATTATAGAATAATTTAGAATATAATATTTATAATTGTCTTCTTTTTCCTATATTCATTTACATCCTGAGCAGGTGTGTAAAGCAATTCGTTTTTAATTTAGCGAATAAATGTGGCTTTAATTTAAAAAAATATTTATAAGATGTCTTGATAATTTTCTTTGTAATTTCCATTCTAATATTTATTTCGTTTATACTTATTATTACATTAATATTCCTAAAAATAATACATAAATTAAAGACATCTTTTTTGTGGTGTATTGGGGCACTTATACTCGTTTATGTGGTAAGAAAATATAATGATATAAAAATAGATAGCTATTTCTGCTAATTAAACTAACAATTAAGAAATTTAAAAAGAATCATTAATAATTTAAAGCATAATTTATGAAATATTTTGAAAATATATTTCATTATTTGGATAAAAGCAAAGTTTTAAAAATAAATTATGCCTCAAAAACTTTTTTTAATATTATACATAAAATCACATAAAATCCTTTTATGCCATACACTCAGGATCGTAACCAAATTGGAAGTCCATATGGATGTTTCCAATGCGGCAGCGATTATTGATAACATTTCTTGTCTTTCCTTTTTTATCCTTAATCACATCGTGACTAATCTCATATGAATGTGACTCAGGTATCCCACCATATGGATGGTATTGTTCGTATTCATGGTTTAGCTCCATATTTGCGTGCATTCCTTCTAACATAAATATAATTCACAAAACAAAGGATCATTATCATACCATCACTGATATCCTCATGCATTCCTTGTTCTTCATCTTCTTGCTCATGATCTCCATGCTCTGATTCATTATCTTCTTCAGATCCAAGTGTTCCTGTGAAATGTTTGAAACGATGCTGCATAGAAAAGTTGTTGGGGATCTCAGATGGTATGTACATATCATGCGTAAACATGCTAGCACTTCCTTTAGGGTGTATAATTTTTGTGTGCATTCGCATATTCCTACCATCATGCTCATAATGAACTTTGTTTGTAATTCCACCTTTTTTAACTTTGTACTGAAATTGAACTGCTTCTTGTTTTGGTGGGGGAGAAATTCTTATGCGAAAGTGATCGGAAACATAAGTTTTCACAAAATAGTCAAAGTCTTCATTAATGCGACCATGTGTTCTTCCTTCAAACCAGCCGTGCAAGTTTTTGATTAGTTCTTCAGTAATTTTCTTTATTCCTCTAATTTGTTGACGAATTTTATCGTAAAGGCAATGTTTTCGCCATTCAGGACAGAAATACTCATGATCAGGATATCCGTACTTAGCCAACCAATCAATTATTGCCGTATCAAGGGCAAGGAAAAATTCCAATTCCACGCGGAAAAGGAATAGATCATACGTACAATTTTCTTCTGTCCCTTCTTTTATTACAAAATTATAATATTATTTTATTTATTTTCAATTTATTTACCCTTTTCACTCTCCTTCTCCAAGGGAAGAGCATTCATTACATGTATAAGGTTGCGGAAGGCATCGTCCAACTTTGTTTTCTCATTACCAGCTGTAAACTTTTCAAAATGGTCGAATAGTTGTTCGTCTGAATGAAAAGCCGTACAAAAATCCATTCCTTTTTTGGTAAAATTCTTGCTGAACAATTCAATTTTCGTTGCCAGCGTCCAATAAGCATCCCTTGCTCCCTTCAGCTGCGGGAACGATATCATGAAAGCTAAAAATATTCAACTGAATAATTAGGAAGAAAACAGACATTCAGAAGGTTGAGGCAATGTGCGTGAGTTGTGAAACTCATCGATCAAAACTTCTGCCAAGTTATTCTTTAGTTCATCGTCATGTACTTTCCTTGACTCTTTTAGTTGATCAGATTCGATTTCCCTTATCAATGAACAAACAGATCCGTGAGCTCCACTGAAATAACTTTTTTTTATTTTACAACTTCATTAACCTGTTATCAGTGAAATCTATGCCGTGAATAGTTAGTGCTTTTTTGAATCCATCTTCTAAAGGCATATTGAAGCATGAATGTACACGCCAAAAATTTAAAGTACAAAACATTTCAACATTTAAGACCCAAGGGAAATCATTAACCGCGAGTGGCATTTTCTTTGCCGTTGATACCAATTTATGTTTTGTTTCGGATGAAAAGACCACAATATCAGAACTTTTGCATGAGTCTTTATATGCTGCAATGACATGCTGAATAAGTGTATTTTTGTCCCAAGGTTCAATATTATCTTCAGGAACAGAAGGAGAATCTTGTGTGGGTGGTGGTTCTTCAACAGGAGCAGGTTTCGGTTTAGGCTTGGAACGTGGTTTCTGTTGAAAAAAGTTATGATGAACAGAAAATTCTACTTCGTGCCCATTTGGCATTGATTTGTGGCTAAAGCTCTGTTTGATTTTTGGCATTTTAATTGCAGACTTTATAGGAAAATTGTGCTGTTGTTGCCAGTAGATGTTGTTAGATTGGGGAAAGGACCTTACATTATGTGCGAACGAGACCCCTCCATGTGTAATGGGTATTATGACCAGAAAGATCGTGTTCACGAGGAGAAGCTCCAGCTTCATGTATTTGCTTATCTAAAATGATAATAAATTACAGGCATTTTAGCTATTATTTAAAAAAATTAATACATATTTAATTAATAGAGAGTAGTAAACAGATTAGAACTTGAGTGGATGTGCGAATGACTAGCCGATTGTTGACAACCTTTGATAAATACATCTAAAACGGATATGTAGACACGGACGCGCCGATGCTATTGAGAAAGACATGAGTCTGAATTTGTATACGCTATGTGATATGTTATTATGTGTGATGGTATTGCAAAAGATAAAAAGAGAAGGATTTTTGAGAGAGAGAAGGGTGCAATAAAAACATTGAGGAATTTGCCGATTTCGTAAGGGATTAAGAAAGTCAATGTGGAAAGCAGTTAATTAGAAAGGTTAAAGATGGGTGCACTTTAATTTATCAATTTTCACATCTATGTTTGATTTTACCGCACTGTCTATCCTCATAGACGGCTTGCATTGGCTTTCATCTATATGCGGCTCAACCTCTTTGATAGTAAATCATTTGACTTAATTAACCAAGTTTTTCTTAACTTATGATGTAATATGTACACTCTCAAAAGCAAGAGATAGACAGCGTAAAACCATTAAATTCGAATGCTACCGATAATTATATATGTACATAATAATCATCAGTTCCAGATTTTGTAATTTACAGTAAACTACGATTCATGTTTTAGGGTAAGTTATTTTGCCAATTTTTGAATTTTTCTCAGCCTTCTTGATTTTCTAAATCATGCAAGATTGTTGTGAATTTATAACTTAATCTCAGCTGGATATTTATCTTAAATTGATCTCAAATTGTTCTCTAAAAACAATTTAGCTATCTAATTGAAATTTTTAATTTCTCAAAATCTATCTTCATATATCTTTTTCAAAACATTATTTACCTAAGTATTTCACTCCAAAAGAAGCTTGATAAAGCTCTACTTTATCAATAAACATAAATTTACACAACAGCTTTTTCTATTAGATGTATAAGTTAACAATTAGCTACTATTCTTAAATTTAATGTAAGTAGGGTTTCCATGCCGACTTTTTAAAAATATGCTCGTAAATACTTATTCTAATTCCATTCTCTTTATTTATATTATGTTACATACATACATAAGTAGATATGTTCAGTTTGTTTGCCCGCCTTATAAGTTCATTTAAACCTTGCGGATTTATGCTTTTCCATTGAGACAGTTTAATATACATATGTATACATAATTGTAATATTTTGGGAATAAAATTCGCTTTTAAAATCAATTTAACAATCAATCTTTGCCACGTAGTTTGCTTTATTTACGATTAAATAAAGAAAATTTTATTTCTGGATACGTATAATTTAAACTATTAAATGTTAGGTCTAATTTATTATTTTATTACAATATTTTAGTTATTCCATGTTCTGCCTTGAGCTAATTTATGGATAATTATTACTGTTTTATCCGATTTACATATACATATTTATTTTAATTATTTACTAATTACTATGTACTTAGGTACATACATAGAATATATTATTCATCAAATATGATGGAATGTTAAAATTACTAAAACCATTTACTATAAAACTAGAGTTGATCATTCAGTTTAATCAAATTAATTTAGATATAATCTGATCTTAATCCGAATACATCTATAATAGACTTGTAAATGAATTTACAAAACTTCCTCAAACAATTCCCTTTCCAAAATTAGCTTTATTTTACATTATTATAAACATAATTCGAGAAATATGCTCTCACTTATTTTAGTTTTTTAAATTTTATTACTATTTAGTTGTTTAGCTTAAAATGGAAACTACCGAAATTAAAAATCAGACCCTCAGGATTGAAAAAAACTACAAAAATAAAGAGAATCATAATGAAAGTATCCTTCTTTTATTTATTTAACGTGATAAATAATGAAATTTTAGTTGCAACATATCGGCCTCAACAAAAATCAAGAACAAAAACAGATAAATACAGAAAAGATATATGTGAATTAATTACTGCCATATGGTTGCCTTCACCTCGTATCATTTTCATATCGGCATTTCTTTGTGCTCCATTTATCCTCTTTACTGTGATGATTATTTGTTATTACTGGCCATAACTTGGGTAATTTTTATCCTTATTTGATGAAACCTGTGAAATATTTATAGCATTTATTCAGTTTTAACTCTGCATTCAATTCTAATTTTTCATACTGCTGTACATTTATTAATCATACTTTTGTAGATAAATTCTCTTCCTAGTTCCGCAAACGTTGCAATTTTTTATCATAACATTAATTACAGATACATTATATGTATATGGTGAGATAAAATAAAGGTTTTTTGATTTGAAAGTCAAATTATATTTACAGAATAAAATAACATTTAATATTATTCCATAATTAATTGCGACTGGCAGCAGCAGTGCGAATTTCTTCTGCTATTTCCTTTTCAATCCCTTTTCGAAAATGGAAGGATCTTACAGGAAATTGACTATGTGGAAAGTTGTTATGAATAACAACGGTAACATTTCGATATGAAGGGCATAGCCGAGCAGGTATATCCATACAACAGAAATAATCCACCTGAGAACGTATTATTTAATCGAAAAATATATTCTTAAGATATAATTATTCTTAGGATGTCGACCTGATTATGATAGCAACAGATTCCACTTGTATCAATCTGAAAATTATATGTACGTATGTATAGTTTTAATTATATTATATTATAAATTGAATGTACAAGTGAAGAATCATCTAACGCATTTAAGCACAAATTTAATTGATGTGGTAAACATTTTCTTGCTTCTCCGTCGGGACGAAGCATTGGGCGTGAATATACAGGACAATAAGGGATTTTATGAGGGAGTTTTTGTTCTGCTATTGATGATGAAATAATAAACACTAAACCTTTTATACAAAGAGATATAATAAGGAAAAACTGAATCTTACCAGCCAAAAGTAGACTAACTTTAATCATTAAGGATATACTAAAATAAATTCCTTTAATATTATTTTCAATTTTTAAAGAATTTAATGGTGATTGAAGTGTTAACTAAAAATATATCTGGAGAAATAAGCTATATAATGGCTGCTACCAACGTTAACGAATTTAGGTCAATGAAAAAGTAACGCCTGCAACAATATTAAACTGATTAGTTATAAATTAGCAAAAATATTTTTTTATTAAGTATGATATAAATACATAGTAGATGTATGACATCGTATAAAGATTAATTAGAATAATCTAAGTAATAGTATCCTTATTATAACTCAATTCTATTTTCTTTTACACAGATACCATTTTCAAGCTTGTAATCAACACAGCAACGGTGGCTTGATTCATTAATGGGCTCATTCCTGATGCTATTGCTAATTGCACGTTTATTTCTAACAAGAAAGTCCATGCTATATTTAGAATTATGTATTATTAGTATGTTCTCATTAATTTACCTGATTGTTAGAAGTGTAGTAGGACAATGATATGTAAACCGCCTGAAAGCTTTCGTTAGAAATTTTTATTAATTATAAAAAATCATTCTTAATTAGTTACAATACAAAATTGCTTAAAAAATTTAACGTATTACTTTTCACAAAGTTGCGTTTCAACTTTTCTGCCACGAGAATATCGCTGTATCGAAACATGTTTGTTTTTTAAGGTGGGAAATGAATGTTGATTTATTCCATCTCTCTCTAATAGAATGTTTGAATCAAGCATGGAAGATGAAATACTATTAGGATCTGCTTCTAAATGTGAGAATTCTAAAAATTTGGAAGTGTGAAAACTTATGATTTTTGTACTAATCACCTTCGTTATGAAGTCTAAGCGAGGCATAGTTTGACGCAGTACCAAATTCTAACTCTTCCATTAATTCACAGGGCATGACCTACATTATGAAAATTCATTTTACTAAGTAATGTAAATATTACGTGCTGTATTTAACATTAAGTTAAATTTAAATGAGAAAAGAACCCGCCAATCGACCATTGCATCGAGATATTTCTACCGGCAGGGGACAGGGTGTAAATGCACAACGTTCAACTTCATAATCGAGTCCGATACATTTTCCAATACCATCCAAGCAGTGTCTAACACGTTTTCTTTGTCCACAGGCACCACATGTTGCCGAACAATCAGTCCAGTTTGTCCAAGGAGACCAACCCTCAGGCTAAATGTTTTTTAGGAAAGAACTTTTAAAAATGGCTTGCCTTTGGTTTAAACGTTGTTGTGGCTGTTGTTGTTGTCGTTGTTGTAGTTGTTGATGGCTTAAGTGTAAAACAATATTACTTTCGTTTTCCCTAAACTTTATTACTTTTATTACACTAGTTGTGGTATTTGTGACTTGTCCATCAACTAAATTTGATAATTTACAAATTAAAGTGAAAGCAAGTTCTTAACACCAGATTTAAATGATAACTGAAAGCCATCAAATCCTGAATTCATCTTATAATCTGTTCGTAGAATTAAGATAACTTCAGCTCCAATATCCGAAATTAGGTTTCCTGGAGGATCGCAACAAAGCCTTGCACCTAATAATGTGTTATAATAACTCAAAAAATTAAGTTTATCGATAATTTTTTGTTATTTTAATGTACAAACCGGTTGCTACTTTGTCGGTCTTGTATTTCACTTCTAAATAACTTGTACACGAGTCTTTACAAGGGAAATTCAGTTGCTTGAAATTGATGTGGACATTCTGATTTGAATATTGAGGCTAAATAAGAAGCATTAAATATTTTCAAGCTTTAGTCACATGAATCCTCCAATAACAATTAAGCCCGGGTTGTAGTTCTGACGTAGAGATGGTGCCAGACCATTCACCGGCAGTCAAATCGCTAGTCCCTTGACAAAGATTAGAATCTGTTTTGAGAAAATACTATAGTATTTAGATATCATAAAACATATGTAGATATTAGCAGAAAGTAAAGTGTTAGTCAATATTATTTTAAAATCAAACTCACTGCTCTTTTCTAAATCCTGGCAATACGTGCCAGTGTATCCCTAAAAGTAACAATTTTAACCAAAAAATTAAGAGAATTGTTTCTAGGATAATAATATTTTTGCAAGCAAGATGTATATATTCCTTATTTTATTAAATAGTACTGCTGCAGTGCTATTTTAATCCTGCTCCAAAGGGCAGGACTATTTTAATGGCAGTAATATTTCAGGAAAAATGCTATATTTTTAAACATTTCATGAAAAGGAATTTTTAGGTGACAGGCTAGTGAAAGGCATCAACAAGGTTAAAAACCCGAGTTAAACCATACATCGGGGCAACGACATTGACTGCAATTCAGGGGATCTGTATATCCGCCTGTGTCGCAATCCAACTGAGCTTGACAAAGTTCTGAAAGCAAAAAAAAAGTATATATTAAGTGTACAATGTAAACTTGTGCAGTAACGTAAATTAATCATTTTTGCATCTTTGAAAGAGAGACCAAATCTCTGGCCGATTGTTTGTTGATAACTACGATCACGTGTCAAAATTGTTAAACTGAACATGTTAGAAATCTAATATTATTCAATATAATTATGCCTTTTTGCGTCATTACTGAATGCTCTTGATCCATAATGCATTGTGGAACCAAGATCATAAGGTTGGCCCATATTGTCGACTGATTGCGGTGATCTTTTTTCAAAATTTGATTCAGTTCCCTAAAATCATTAAAAACCTATGATTGAATTATAAGTAATTTATTTAAAAAACCAACAGGCATAACTGCATCAAAATTAACACGAATGTGATTATCTCTATCTGTCCGTGACTAAAATTATAAAGAATACTTCTTCAAATATTAATTAGCTCGTGCATGCAATTATTGTACATACCTGCTCGTGCCATAACC
The DNA here is from genome assembly GCA_018905775.1 of Meloidogyne exigua. NCBI lineage: Eukaryota > Metazoa > Nematoda > Chromadorea > Rhabditida > Meloidogynidae > Meloidogyne > Meloidogyne exigua. The sequence continues at coordinate 268,314 of JAGUQR010000186.1, forward strand.
CAAGTGCATGAACTGTTTCATGTGCAATAATCCCTAACTTAAATATTTTATCTCATTTTCAAAGTTCTTTTCCTTACGGATTCACATCCATAACCGATTGATATTGGTTGACGACCACCGGTACGTCCAATTTGAGACCAACATCCACTGCCCCGAAAATATTGCAAATAGTCTTTATTCCTCAACTCCCTTTCATTATCATAATACACAAAATTAAAGCAAGTAAGGCTTCTAAATAACAAGTTTGATAAAGAAAAACAAATCAAGATACTCGATATGTTTGAGAGCATTTTTAATATTCATACGCCATGCATCTAAAAAAGTTTTTAAACAACTGAAATTATAAATATTGACACCATTTGTTTGAGCCATATTGAATACATAAGGTATTGTAGTATTTTCCCAAAACGATCTTTGATTTGAAATAGCCTGCCTTCCACTACGACTCCGAAGCTTAGAAGATGCTAAAAAATTGTTACGCATTTTTAGAGTTATGCATCTTTTATTCAATTAAAAAAATATAATCCCAATTTAATTTCATAAAATAAACACATTGTTTAATATCTTGAAGTATATCCTGAGCTTGTGAGAGCGTTAGAAGTATATCATTCTCAAATAAGTCTTCTGAAATTCGCCGATTAATTGATGCTTCAGTGCCATCATCAAAAGTGAGTTTATTTCGAATTAGTTGCCGGTCAATACGTTTAGTTGGATCCTTTATTTAAGTGATTTGAATGTATAGGAAAGGTAAAATCATAAAGGTTAACTAATGAGTGGTATAAGTTTTTAAATGTATCAAAACTATTTCTCATCCAACCTGATCATTGAATAAACCATGTTTTTTAAGGGTTGCAATACGTATTTCGTCCAATAATTTTTTTAATTCAGAATATTCCGTACCCAAAATATCGTTAATTTGTGTCTATAATTAAATTAACATTAAACAAACTATTTATCTTAAATTAATTACAATCTTTTCTGATGAGGATATTATTTTATTAATTGAGGAAGAATTAAGTGAATGATTACTTATTTTAAGGTAATTTGGAGAAGTTGAAAGTATATAAACTGATGAAGAGTATAGTAAAAATATCACGCGGAGCAGATTGTTGGAAGAAGAAGATATAAATAGTAACTTCATTCTGGCTCTGAAATTAAGATACATATATATATATGTATGTACATATTTAAATAATTATGTGATTTTAAACGATAAAGTAAACATACCAAAGTAAGAAATGAGAAGTGGCTATTCAATAGAGAATGATGATCCGATTTGTCTCTTGTCTATTATGTTTTACTAAAAAGGGATATTACCTAAATTTAATCCTAAGAGAGAAAGTACATATAGTATATTTTGTAAAAATAGTTAAATATGTAATATTGAATTGTAATTCTACGGAGATAAGATAACATGATTTAGCTAATTTATAATGAATTAAAATTTAAGAAGAATTAAATGTATTGTGATTTACATAAGTGATACTTTAAATAGGAAAGTGATAAATAATTTTAGTCACAACATTATCATAAAAAATCATTGAACATCTATGCACTCCTAGAACGAAAATTAGGTCAACCTATGTGAACAATCCTCTAAATTATTGTAAAAGAGCATAAAATTGTCTTCTTGTCTGTTAAATTTAATATAAGTTCACAATCCTTTCAAAAACAAACAAAAAGATCATCTTGTAAATCAAATTGACATAAATTAATTTAAGTATCTGTTTTTAATTATACACTTAATTGTTTAATACAATTTTATCAACAATCTTCGGATATAATGAATTATTGAACATGGTAAATAAATTTAAATTATGTATAAAATATAGCTATATGTATTATTTAAAATTTCTTATAAACTATCTATATTGAATAACATACTATTTAAGCTATTTTCAACCAAATAGGCCCAAACCAACACCGGCACCAATACCTATTCCGAATCCACCAAATCCCCCAAATCCTCCATATCCTGGAAATCCGCAACCAAAACAACCGTAGCAGCATCGCTTAGCACGCAACAATCTAGAAATTATTAGTTATTAAAAGATTGTTGTAATAACTTGACTTTGTTATACATTAATTAATAAATTTTGTTTAATAATTCAAACGTACAATTTAAGTGAATGATCAGGGGTACCCTCTGTCATTATAGCTGAAACAAAAATACTTACAATAAGTAAAATCAGAAAGCAGAAGGAATAATATGACATATTTTAGGGAGAAAACGAATTAAGGAATTTTTATGGGCTTTTGATGGGGGTTATGAACGAGCTCACCTCATTTTATACACCTGATTAAATATAATTTCTTATTAGTTATTTTTTAAAATTAATCATATTAAATTGTGACGTGAAATAATTAATTATCAGAAACTGTCATCACCGAAACATATGTATCTTTTAAATAAAATCAAAGAGTACAAAGCATTTAGATATTCATAACTTAAAATTAATTTAAATATATTAATAATTGTGTAATAAATTTAGCGAATTACAAATAGAAAAAACACCTGGAAATTTACAAATATAATTTTTAGCCTTTAAAATATATGTTATGGTTAAATTTTTTAAAAACTAAAGTTTACATGACAACTCATAATGTAAAAAAAATTAATAAAATAATAACTTATATAAAAAGAAAAGTTTTATCCACCAGAGATTGGAGGAATAATTGCGATTTCGGCATATCTATGTAGTGTGATTTCCTCATCACTGTTTATATTTAGATAGGTATGATCAACTGACAGGATACAGGAGTTTCTTATAGATAAGAGGAATGGACAGATCTAAAGGATAATTAAACATTTGTTATAGATCATTATTAATCAACCTGTTCAAAAATTATCGTATAAAGTTCCGTTATTCTGATGGTCTTTGGTATGTTTCTTCTTAACATTTCTATCCCAATAATTTCACGAGCTTTGCCAAAAAACAGAAATTTAACCTCAACATATTCTTTTTCGTTGTTCATTTAATGCAAAATTTTTTCTAAAAAAGTGAATAATAATTGTTTTAATGAGAGTTAATCGATATTACCCACATACATACAACGATCTATGCGATAACCAAAAAGTGAATCGTTTTACTGAAAATTTAGTATTTTAAAAATTCGGCAATAAAAAACTAAAAAACATCATCGTTAGTAATTGAGAAGTATGTAAAATATATAAAGCTAATGATGATTAAGAAGATAAGTAATTTGATAAAATTTATTGGACCAATTAGGGTTAAAATAAAATTATAAATTAAAAGGAAAACAGTTTTACATAAATTTTAATATAATATTTCATGTATGTATTCCGTTACTATAAATTATTGTTTAGTAGCATTAGTAACCGTGAAAATGTAATGTATAGCTAGAATTAACCGAGTAAAAATTGTTTACTAGGTTACCAACTTTCAATTAATCGTTTGTATTCAAACATATGTATAGCACACTAGCTTTATTTTGATAGTATAATTATTTAATCAACATTCGCAGTATAAAAAATTCGTATCGACTAATAATGCTGAATTTTATTAGCAAAAAATACCAAAAATGAACGTCATTGTGGGATTTATATATATTTTGAACATTGTTTTCACGCTTTGTGCTTCTATTTTACATATTATACTCATCTACCTGCTCAAGAAGTTTGATGTCTTCCATGTCAATCTGCGGACTCTAACAGTGGTAATTTAGTAATAATTAAAACTAATACATATGTATAAAAAGTTTAAAAGTAATAAAGATTATACAATAATTCTTTAAAAATAATTAGCATGCTCTTCTTTGCATCTTTTTAAACAATATAATACAAATGCTGAGAGTTATAATTCCATTAGGTGATTTTTTTTTGAAAAGTGGCATCAACGAATTGGCAAGCATAAGAGTAGATACGAATAAAACAACGTTTGATATAAGCTGCCCAATACTTAACCAATTTCCTGCCCCCTTTTGCGCATTTTTATGCATCAATGGTCTGTTTATCTGTATGGAAAGATTATACGCAACATTCAACTTTACAAAATACGAGAACGAAAACTTCGATAGTTTTTTGACAAAGATTCATGGAATTTTAGTAAATTTTTTACTTATTGTTAGAAGTTTAAGTAAAATCTTTTAAATTTTTAAAGTGGACATTATTGGCTTTTTTCTGCATACAACGTTTTTGTACAGTTATTAAACCAGGAATAAATAACCTATTATCTACAAGTTGTCATTTACGAATGCTAGGAACAAATCCACTTAAGACTCAATGGCATCTGCTTTTTACACTCCTTTTCTTCTGGTAATTTATTCAAAAATACTATTTTAATGTAAATGATTTATTCCATTAATAATAAAATGTTAAAGACAATTATTTAAATTGTTTTAGTGTCTTCCTAATAGTGCATTGCACTGTTCTGAATGTGAGAAGTTTTAAACAATTTATAATTGCCTTAATAATACAGGTGAACAAAGACAAGCAACATGTTTATGTAACTTTTTATTACAGGTGGATATGTTTATGAACATAAATTATAGTACTTATAATTTATTATAGTAATTTAGGGAGCATTAGTATTTGAAAATATATTTATACTTCATATTAAAAGCACACTAAGTCATCGTTATCAAATTGCTGAAAATATTAAGTGTTTGCGGCTGTTACTAAGAGTGGAAACACAAATAGCCATTGGTATTGCTCTTCTGTTTGGGCATTCAATTTGGATATATTCAAAAAGCTTAACCTCGTCATTTAATAAGGAAGAACAGAATTTGCTGATAAACCTGGGAGAATTAAACATTTTAATCATGCCAATAGTAATAAATTAAGTAGTAATTATAGAGAAAAAGTTCAAAGAAAAATAACCTAAAATTAAAGATTATTATATATGTATCTTAGATTTCCACGACAACAACGCTAAGTATTATCCGCTCATCTAAAATACTATCTAACAAAACAAAATTGATTATAACAAAATTATGGACAAAAACGTCAAAAATCGGTAATGATTTTAGTAAACAATTTAATTAAAAATGAACTAAAGCCCTTCGTTTAATATTAATTCTTGTTCTAATTAAATATTAAGGGCAGTTTTGTGGTGGCGAACTGAAAAGAAAGGATATGTTCAGATAAGTAAAGAAAATGTAACGAATGAAAAAATATGTATGATTTGTGGAACAATACATGAAAGTGGTAAAAGAGAGATATGCGAAGCAAAGATATTAAGCGAATTTTGGGAAGATTCGTTACATATACAATGATTTAAAATTAGTATAAATAAGTAATAGATTTAAAAGTTGATTACATATGGAATTCCAAACATTTAAAAAAGTCAAAATTTTGGGTCTACACAAAATAGTACCTTGCAGGTAGGCTCAATTTTGGGCAAATATTTTAGGATTTTTAATCAAAATGAGCAAAAAGAGCAAAAATGAGCAAAATGAGCAAAAATGAGAAATTTAAAAAAAATTAGAATTTTTTAAATAGAAAACATCAAAAATATTCCATGGTCAATATTAAGGAATTTTGAAAATTTTAAAAAATTTTAATTCAAAAATTCACCACACAAATCATTCTAATTTTATTTTTATATGTATTAAATATAATATTTTTTAATTTAAATTATTAATTTCATTATTTAAACGAGGAACTTTAAAAATATTCCATGGTCAAGGGTAAGGAATTTTGAAAATTTTAAAAAATTTTAATTCAAAAATTCACCAACAAATCATTCTAATTTTATTTTTTTATGTATTAAATATAATAATTTTTAATTTAAATTATTAATTTCATTATTTAAACGAGGAACTTTAAAAATATTCCATGGTCAAGGTTAAAGAATTTTTGAAAATTAAAAAAAATTTTTTTTTAATTCCTTTGACTTTGACCATGGATTATTTTAAAAATTTTATTGAAAATAAATCTTCTAATTATTCATAAAATTTAAGTTTGATTGTCTAATACATAAAAAACATTTTTAAAATATACATATTTGGTGCTATATTTTTTTCAATTTTAAAAATTTATGCTTTATTTCCTTAAAAATAAATAAATTGTAATTAAATAATTTAATTTTGTTTATTTTTAAGCATCCAATTCAGCTTCTTTTCAAAGGGAAAAAATCAATTTTTAGGACATTTGCAATATCCTGATTTGCACGACATGCCAAAACACTCATCAAGTTCGTTCTGAATTGTACAGCTTTTCTTTTTACAAAAATTTTTGTAAACATCTGTCATAGAATTATAGCCAACAGTTTTAAACACTGAAAAGGTTAACTTGTTTTATATTTATTACAAAAGTTAACCTCCTCTACAGTCACATCTGTTATTGCGGCAGCCATCTTTGAGTAATCCACATTCTACATCAGAAGTACATCTTCTGTTCTGTAAGCACAAGCACAAACATTTACCCAAATCGCGTCCTAAACATTTTCCTAAAAATAAATTAAAGTTGAAAATTAAATTATAAAAATTTTCAATAATATAAAATAATAAACAAATTGTACAAAAGAGTGAACTTTGTATTTTAAAAGGTTTTCTTTAATATACAAAAATATACCTCCATTACAAGAATCATCTGATGTAGTAAAAATATTTTTATAAATTAATTAAAAATTAAATTGTTTACCAAGGAAAAACGGGATCGCATTTGTCGTCTATATTAGTTCGACTGGAATATGCAAAAACTTGAAATGACCAAACAATAATAAATATTTTTAAAACAATAATTAAAATAATTTTCATAATTTTTAAAATTTTTCTATGTAAATTATTAAAAAAATAAGTGATTTTACTATTTATGTGAATAAAAGAATATAAAATAAACATAAAAATTTAACAAAAGTTTGTGCATAAAATATTAACTTAAATGTTTGCTTATATATTAACTGGTTTAATATAATTATAAAAGACTATTTTCTAAAATATTTTCGGTAATATATTTATTTTTATATAATGCATATTAAATAAAATTACAAAAATAAAATAATGAAAATAAGAACAAATCACTCCTCTGAAACCCCCACAATGAACTCAGGCATCGAAGTGTCCACCACTGAAAATCAACTGGCATCGAAGTGTCCACCACTAAGAAAAGAACTGGCGACCGAATGTAGGCACTGAACCGTCCTAAGTGTCTAGGAGTAAAAATAAAACAAGAAAAAAGAAGGGTACTACTGAGGGCTTTGAAGATCTATGGGCGTAGATGTGTATAAGGGAGGGGAGAGAGGGATGAAGAAAGAAAGAAAGGAGTGGGGAAGAAAGAGAAGTGGTCCAACAATCACTCCTCTGAAACCCCCACAATGAACTCAGGCACCGAAGTGTCCACCACTAAGAAAAGAACTGGCGACAAAATGTAGGCACTGAACCGTCCTAAGGGTCTAGGAGTAAAAATAAAACAAGAAAAAAGAAGGGTACTACTGAGGGCTTTGAAGATCTATGGGCGTAGATGTGTATAAGGGAGGGGAGAGAGGGATGAAGAAAGAAAGGAGGGGGGAAGAAAGAGAAGTGGTCCAAGAATCACTCCTCTGAAACCCCCGCGATGAACTCAGGCACCGAAGTGTCCACCTCTGAGAATCAACTGGCACCGAAGTGTCCACCACTAAGAAAAGAACTGGCGACAAAATGTAGGCACTGAACCGTCCTAAGGGTCTAGGAGTAAAAATAAAACAAGAAGAAAAAGAAGGGTACTACTGAGGGCTTTGAAGATCTATGGGCGTAGATGTGTATAAGGGAGGGGAGAGAGGGATGAAGAAAGAAAGAAAGGAGTGGGGAAGAAAGAGAAGTGGTCCAAGAATCACTCCTCTGAAACCCCCACAATGAACTCAGGCACCGAAGTGTCCACCACTAAGAAAAGAACTGGCGACAAAATGTAGGCACTGAACCGTCCTAAGGGTCTAGGAGTAAAAATAAAACAAGAAAAAAGAAGGGTACTACTGAGGGCTTTGAAGATCTATGGGCGTAGATGTGTATAAGGGAGGGGAGAGAGGGATGAAGAAAGAAAGAAAGGAGTGGGGAAGAAAGAGAAGTGGTCCAAGAATCACTCCTCTGAAACCCCCACAATGAACTCAGGCACCGAAGTGTCCACCACTAAGAAAAGAACTGGCGACAAAATGTAGGCACTGAACCGTCCTAAGGGTCTAGGAGTAAAAATAAAACAAGAAAAAAGAAGGGTACTACTGAGGGCTTTGAAGATCTATGGGCGTAGATGTGTATAAGGGAGGGGAGAGAGGGATGAAGAAAGAAAGAAAGGAGTGGGGAAGAAAGAGAAGTGGTCCAACAATCACTCCTCTGAAACCCCCACAATGAACTCAGGCACCGAAGTGTCCACCTCTGAGAATCAACTGGCACCGAAGTGTCCACCACTAAGAAAAGAACTGGCGACAAAATGTAGGCACTGAACCGTCCTAAGGGTCTAGGAGTAAAAATAAAACAAGAAAAAAAAGAAGGGTACTACTGAGGGCTTTGAAGATCTATGGGCGTAGATGTGTATAAGGGAGGGGAGAGAGGGATGAAGAAAGAAAGAAAGGAGTGGGGAGAAGAAAGAGAAGTGGTCCAAGAATCACTCCTCTGAAACCCCCACAATGAACTCAGGCACCGAAGTGTCCACCACTAAGAAAAGAACTGGCGACAAAATGTAGGCACTGAACCGTCCTAAGGGTCTAGGAGTAAAAATAAAACAAAAAAAAGAAGGGTACTACTGAGGGCTTTGAAGATCTATGGGCGTAGATGTGTATAAGGGAGGGGAGAGAGGGATGAAGAAAGAAAGAAAGGAGTGGGGAAGAAAGAGAAGTGGTCCAAGAATCACTCCTCTGAAACCCCCACAATGAACTCAGGCACCGAAGTGTCCACCACTAAGAAAAGAACTGGCGACAAAATGTAGGCACTGAACCGTCCTAAGGGTCTAGGAGTAAAAATAAAACAAGAAAAAAAGAAGGGTACTACTGAGGGCTTTGAAGATCTATGGGCGTAGATGTGTATAAGGGAGGGGAGAGAGGGATGAAGAAAGAAAGAAAGGAGTGGGGAAGAAAGAGAAGTGGTCCAAGAATCACTCCTCTGAAACCCCCACAATGAACTCAGGCACCGAAGTGTCCACCACTAAGAAAAGAACTGGCGACAAAATGTAGGCACTGAACCGTCCTAAGGGTCTAGGAGTAAAAATAAAACAAGAAAAAAAAAAGAAGGGTACTACTGAGGGCTTTGAAGATCTATGGGCGTAGATGTGTATAAGGGAGGGGAGAGAGGGATGAAGAAAGAAAGAAAGGAGTGGGGAAGAAAGAGAAGTGGTCCAAGAATCACTCCTCTGAAACCCCCACAATGAACTCAGGCACCGAAGTGTCCACCTCTGAGAATCAACTGGCACCGAAGTGTCCACCACTAAGAAAAGAACTGGCGACAAAATGTAGGCACTGAACCGTCCTAAGGGTCTAGGAGTAAAAATAAAACAAGAAAAAAGAAGGGTACTACTGAGGGCTTTGAAGATCTATGGGCGTAGATGTGTATAAGGGAGGGGAGAGAGGGATGAAGAAAGAAAGAAAGGAGGGGGGAAGAAAGAGAAGTGGTCCAAGAATCACTCCTCTGAAACCCCCACAATGAACTCAGGCACCGAAGTGTCCACCACTAAGAAAAGAACTGGCGACAAAATGTAGGCACTGAACCGTCCTAAGGGTCTAGGAGTAAAAATAAAACAAAAAAAAAGAAGGGTACTACTGAGGGCTTTGAAGATCTATGGGCGTAGATGTGTATAAGGGAGGGGAGAGAGGGATGAAGAAAGAAAGAAAGGAGTGGGGAAGAAAGAGAAGTGGTCCAAGAATCACTCCTCTGAAACCCCCACAATGAACTCAGGCACCGAAGTGTCCACCACTAAGAAAAGAACTGGCGACAAAATGTAGGCACTGAACCGTCCTAAGGGTCTAGGAGTAAAAATAAAACAAGAAAAAAGAAGGGTACTACTGAGGGCTTTGAAGATCTATGGGCGTAGATGTGTATAAGGGAGGGGAGAGAGGGATGAAGAAAGAAAGAAAGGAGTGGGGAAGAAAGAGAAGTGGTCCAAGAATCACTCCTCTGAAACCCCCACAATGAACTCAGGCACCGAAGTGTCCACCACTAAGAAAAGAACTGGCGACAAAATGTAGGCACTGAACCGTCCTAAGGGTCTAGGAGTAAAAATAAAACAAAAAAAAAGAAGGGTACTACTGAGGGCTTTGAAGATCTATGGGCGTAGATGTGTATAAGGGAGGGGAGAGAGGGATGAAGAAAGAAAGAAAGGAGTGGGGAAGAAAGAGAAGTGGTCCAACAATCACTCCTCTGAAACCCCCACAATGAACTCAGGCACCGAAGTGTCCACCTCTGAGAATCAACTGGCACCGAAGTGTCCACCACTAAGAAAAGAACTGGCGACAAAATGTAGGCACTGAACCGTCCTAAGGGTCTAGGAGTAAAAATAAAACAAGAAAAAAGAAGGGTACTACTGAGGGCTTTGAAGATCTATGGGCGTAGATGTGTATAAGGGAGGGGAGAGAGGGATGAAGAAAGAAAGAAAGGAGTGGGGAAGAAAGAGAAGTGGTCCAAGAATCACTCCTCTGAAACCCCCACAATGAACTCAGGCACCGAAGTGTCCACCACTAAGAAAAGAACTGGCGACAAAATGTAGGCACTGAACCGTCCTAAGGGTCTAGGAGTAAAAATAAAACAAGAAAAAAAAGAAGGGTACTACTGAGGGCTTTGAAGATCTATGGGCGTAGATGTGTATAAGGGAGGGGAGAGAGGGATGAAGAAAGAAAGAAAGGAGTGGGGAAGAAAGAGAAGTGGTCCAAGAATCACTCCTCTGAAACCCCCACAATGAACTCAGGCACCGAAGTGTCCACCACTAAGAAAAGAACTGGCGACAAAATGTAGGCACTGAACCGTCCTAAGGGTCTAGGAGTAAAAATAAAACAAGAAAAAAGAAGGGTACTACTGAGGGCTTTGAAGATCTATGGGCGTAGATGTGTATAAGGGAGGGGAGAGAGGGATGAAGAAAGAAAGAAAGGAGTGGGGAAGAAAAGTGGTCCAACAATCACTCCTCTGAAACCCCCACAATGAACTCAGGCACCGAAGTGTCCACCTCTGAGAATCAACTGGCACCGAAGTGTCCACCACTAAGAAAAGAACTGGCGACAAAATGTAGGCACTGAACCGTCCTAAGGGTCTAGGAGTAAAAATAAAACAAGAAAAAAGAAGGGTACTACTGAGGGCTTTGAAGATCTATGGGCGTAGATGTGTATAAGGGAGGGGAGAGAGGGATGAAGAAAGAAAGAAAGGAGTGGGGAAGAAAGAGAAGTGGTCCAAGAATCACTCCTCTGAAACCCCCACAATGAACTCAGGCACCGAAGTGTCCACCACTAAGAAAAGAACTGGCGACAAAATGTAGGCACTGAACCGTCCTAAGGGTCTAGGAGTAAAAATAAAACAAGAAAAAAGAAGGGTACTACTGAGGGCTTTGAAGATCTATGGGCGTAGATGTGTATAAGGGAGGGGAGAGAGGGATGAAGAAAGAAAGGAGTGGGGAAGAAAGAGAAGTGGTCCAAGAATCACTCCTCTGAAACCCCCACAATGAACTCAGGCACCGAAGTGTCCACCACTAAGAAAAGAACTGGCGACAAAATGTAGGCACTGAACCGTCCTAAGGGTCTAGGAGTAAAAATAAAACAAGAAAAAGAAGGGTACTACTGAGGGCTTTGAAGATCTATGGGCGTAGATGTGTATAAGGGAGGGGAGAGAGGGATGAAGAAAGAAAGAAAGGAGTGGGGAAGAAAGAGAAGTGGTCCAAGAATCACTCCTCTGAAACCCCCACAATGAACTCAGGCACCGAAGTGTCCACCACTAAGAAAAGAACTGGCGACAAAATGTAGGCACTGAACCGTCCTAAGGGTCTAGGAGTAAAAATAAAACAAGAAAAAAAAAGAAGGGTACTACTGAGGGCTTTGAAGATCTATGGGCGTAGATGTGTATAAGGGAGGGGAGAGAGGGATGAAGAAAGAAAGAAAGGAGTGGGGAAGAAAGAGAAGTGGTCCAAGAATCACTCCTCTGAAACCCCCACAATGAACTCAGGCACCGAAGTGTCCACCACTAAGAAAAGAACTGGCGACAAAATGTAGGCACTGAACCGTCCTAAGGGTCTAGGAGTAAAAATAAAACAAGAAAAAAGAAGGGTACTACTGAGGGCTTTGAAGATCTATGGGCGTAGATGTGTATAAGGGAGGGGAGAGAGGGATGAAGAAAGAAAGAAAGGAGTGGGGAAGAAAGAGAAGTGGTCCAACAATCACTCCTCTGAAACCCCCACAATGAACTCAGGCACCGAAGTGTCCACCTCTGAGAATCAACTGGCACCGAAGTGTCCACCACTAAGAAAAGAACTGGCGACAAAATGTAGGCACTGAACCGTCCTAAGGGTCTAGGAGTAAAAATAAAACAAGAAAAAAGAAGGGTACTACTGAGGGCTTTGAAGATCTATGGGCGTAGATGTGTATAAGGGAGGGGAGAGAGGGATGAAGAAAGAAAGAAAGGAGTGGGGAAGAAAGAGAAGTGGTCCAAGAATCACTCCTCTGAAACCCCCACAATGAACTCAGGCACCGAAGTGTCCACCACTAAGAAAAGAACTGGCGACAAAATGTAGGCACTGAACCGTCCTAAGGGTCTAGGAGTAAAAATAAAACAAGAAAAAAGAAGGGTACTACTGAGGGCTTTGAAGATCTATGGGCGTAGATGTGTATAAGGGAGGGGAGAGAGGGATGAAGAAAGAAAGAAAGGAGTGGGGAAGAAAGAGAAGTGGTCCAAGAATCACTCCTCTGAAACCCCCACAATGAACTCAGGCACCGAAGTGTCCACCACTAAGAAAAGAACTGGCGACAAAATGTAGGCACTGAACCGTCCTAAGGGTCTAGGAGTAAAAATAAAACAAGAAAAAAAGAAGGGTACTACTGAGGGCTTTGAAGATCTATGGGCGTAGATGTGTATAAGGGAGGGGAGAGAGGGATGAAGAAAGAAAGAAAGGAGTGGGGAAGAAAGAGAAGTGGTCCAAGAATCACTCCTCTGAAACCCCCACAATGAACTCAGGCACCGAAGTGTCCACCACTAAGAAAAGAACTGGCGACAAAATGTAGGCACTGAACCGTCCTAAGGGTCTAGGAGTAAAAATAAAACAAGAAAAAAGAAGGGTACTACTGAGGGCTTTGAAGATCTATGGGCGTAGATGTGTATAAGGGAGGGGAGAGAGGGATGAAGAAAGAAAGAAAGGAGTGGGGAAGAAAGAGAAGTGGTCCAACAATCACTCCTCTGAAACCCCCACAATGAACTCAGGCACCGAAGTGTCCACCTCTGAGAATCAACTGGCACCGAAGTGTCCACCACTAAGAAAAGAACTGGCGACAAAATGTAGGCACTGAACCGTCCTAAGGGTCTAGGAGTAAAAATAAAACAACAAAAAAAAGAAGGGTACTACTGAGGGCTTTGAAGATCTATGGGCGTAGATGTGTATAAGGGAGGGGAGAGAGGGATGAAAAAAGAAAGAAAGGAGTGGGGAAGAAAGAGAAGTGGTCCAAGAATCACTCCTCTGAAACCCCCACAATGAACTCAGGCACCGAAGTGTCCACCACTAAGAAAAGAACTGGCGACAAAATGTAGGCACTGAACCGTCCTAAGGGTCTAGGAGTAAAAATAAAACAAGAAAAAAGAAGGGTACTACTGAGGGCTTTGAAGATCTATGGGCGTAGATGTGTATAAGGGAGGGGAGAGAGGGATGAAGAAAGAAAGAAAGGAGTGGGGAAGAAAGAGAAGTGGTCCAACAATCACTCCTCTGAAACCCCCACAATGAACTCAGGCACCGAAGTGTCCACCTCTGAGAATCAACTGGCACCGAAGTGTCCACCACTAAGAAAAGAACTGGCGACAAAATGTAGGCACTGAACCGTCCTAAGGGTCTAGGAGTAAAAATAAAACAAGAAAAAGAAGGGTACTACTGAGGGCTTTGAAGATCTATGGGCGTAGATGTGTATAAGGGAGGGGAGAGAGAGGGATGAAGAAAGAAAGAAAGGAGTGGGGAAGAAAGAGAAGTGGTCCAAGAATCACTCCTCTGAAACCCCCACAATGAACTCAGGCACCGAAGTGTCCACCACTAAGAAAAGAACTGGCGACAAAATGTAGGCACTGAACCGTCCTAAGGGTCTAGGAGTAAAAATAAAACAAGAAAAAAGAAGGGTACTACTGAGGGCTTTGAAGATCTATGGGCGTAGATGTGTATAAGGGAGGGGAGAGAGGGATGAAGAAAGAAAGAAAGGAGTGGGGAAGAAAGAGAAGTGGTCCAAGAATCACTCCTCTGAAACCCCCACAATGAACTCAGGCACCGAAGTGTCCACCACTAAGAAAAGAACTGGCGACAAAATGTAGGCACTGAACCGTCCTAAGGGTCTAGGAGTAAAAATAAAACAAGAAAAAAGAAGGGTACTACTGAGGGCTTTGAAGATCTATGGGCGTAGATGTGTATAAGGGAGGGGAGAGAGGGATGAAGAAAGAAAGAAAGGAGTGGGGAAGAAAGAGAAGTGGTCCAACAATCACTCCTCTGAAACCCCCACAATGAACTCAGGCACCGAAGTGTCCACCTCTGAGAATCAACTGGCACCGAAGTGTCCACCACTAAGAAAAGAACTGGCGACAAAATGTAGGCACTGAACCGTCCTAAGGGTCTAGGAGTAAAAATAAAACAAGAAAAAAGAAGGGTACTACTGAGGGCTTTGAAGATCTATGGGCGTAGATGTGTATAAGGGAGGGGAGAGAGGGATGAAGAAAGAAAGAAAGGAGTGGGGAAGAAAGAGAAGTGGTCCAAGAATCACTCCTCTGAAACCCCCACAATGAACTCAGGCACCGAAGTGTCCACCACTAAGAAAAGAACTGGCGACAAAATGTAGGCACTGAACCGTCCTAAGGGTCTAGGAGTAAAAATAAAACAAGAAAAAAGAAGGGTACTACTGAGGGCTTTGAAGATCTATGGGCGTAGATGTGTATAAGGGAGGGGAGAGAGGGATGAAGAAAGAAAGAAAGGAGTGGGGAAGAAAGAGAAGTGGTCCAAGAATCACTCCTCTGAAACCCCCACAATGAACTCAGGCACCGAAGTGTCCACCACTAAGAAAAGAACTGGCGACAAAATGTAGGCACTGAACCGTCCTAAGGGTCTAGGAGTAAAAAAAAAAAAAAAAAAAAGAAGGGTACTACTGAGGGCTTTGAAGATCTATGGGCGTAGATGTGTATAAGGGAGGGGAGAGAGGGATGAAGAAAGAAAGAAAGGAGTGGGGAAGAAAGAGAAGTGGTCCAACAATCACTCCTCTGAAACCCCCACAATGAACTCAGGCACCGAAGTGTCCACCACTAAGAAAAGAACTGGCGACAAAATGTAGGCACTGAACCGTCCTAAGGGTCTAGGAGTAAAAATAAAACAAGAAAAAGAAGGGTACTACTGAGGGCTTTGAAGATCTATGGGCGTAGATGTGTATAAGGGAGGGGAGAGAGGGATGAAGAAAGAAAGAAAGGAGTGGGGAAGAAAGAGAAGTGGTCCAAGAATCACTCCTCTGAAACCCCCACAATGAACTCAGGCACCGAAGTGTCCACCACTAAGAAAAGAACTGGCGACAAAATGTAGGCACTGAACCGTCCTAAGGGTCTAGGAGTAAAAATAAAACAAGAAAAAAGAAGGGTACTACTGAGGGCTTTGAAGATCTATGGGCGTAGATGTGTATAAGGGGGGGAGAGAGGGATGAAGAAAGAAAGAAAGGAGTGGGGAAGAAAGAGAAGTGGTCCAACAATCACTCCTCTGAAACCCCCACAATGAACTCAGGCACCGAAGTGTCCACCACTAAGAAAAGAACTGGCGACAAAATGTAGGCACTGAACCGTCCTAAGGGTCTAGGAGTAAAAATAAAACAAGAAAAAAGAAGGGTACTACTGAGGGCTTTGAAGATCTATGGTAGTAGATGTGTATAAGGGAGGGGAGAGAGGGATGAAGAAAGAAAGAAAGGAGTGGGGAAGAAAGAGAAGTGGTCCAAGAATCACTCCTCTGAAACCCCCACAATGAACTCAGGCACCGAAGTGTCCACCACTAAGAAAAGAACTGGCGACAAAATGTAGGCACTGAACCGTCCTAAGGGTCTAGGAGTAAAAATAAAAACAAGAAAAAAGAAGGGTACTACTGAGGGCTTTGAAGATCTATGGGCGTAGATGTGTATAAGGGAGGGGAGAGAGGGATGAAGAAAGAAAGAAAGGAGTGGGGAAGAAAGAGAAGTGGTCCAAGAATCACTCCTCTGAAACCCCCACAATGAACTCAGGCACCGAAGTGTCCACCACTAAGAAAAGAACTGGCGACAAAATGTAGGCACTGAACCGTCCTAAGGGTCTAGGAGTAAAAATAAAACAAGAAAAAAGAAGGGTACTACTGAGGGCTTTGAAGATCTATGGGCGTAGATGTGTATAAGGGAGGAGAGAGGGATGAAGAAAGAAAGAAAGGAGTGGGGAAGAAAGAGAAGTGGTCCAACAATCACTCCTCTGAAACCCCCACAATGAACTCAGGCACCGAAGTGTCCACCACTAAGAAAAGAACTGGCGACAAAATGTAGGCACTGAACCGTCCTAAGGGTCTAGGAGTAAAAATAAAACAAGAAAAAAGAAGGGTACTACTGAGGGCTTTGAAGATCTATGGGCGTAGATGTGTATAAGGGAGGGGAGAGAGGGATGAAGAAAGAAAGAAAGGAGTGGGGAAGAAAGAGAAGTGGTCCAAGAATCACTCCTCTGAAACCCCCACAATGAACTCAGGCACCGAAGTGTCCACCACTAAGAAAAGAACTGGCGACAAAATGTAGGCACTGAACCGTCCTAAGGGTCTAGGAGTAAAAATAAAACAAGAAAAAAAGAAGGGTACTACTGAGGGCTTTGAAGATCTATGGGCGTAGATGTGTATAAGGGAGGGGAGAGAGGGATGAAGAAAGAAAGAAAGGAGTGGGGAAGAAAGAGAAGTGGTCCAAGAATCACTCCTCTGAAACCCCCACAATGAACTCAGGCACCGAAGTGTCCACCTCTGAGAATCAACTGGCACCGAAGTGTCCACCACTAAGAAAAGAACTGGCGACAAAATGTAGGCACTGAACCGTCCTAAGGGTCTAGGAGTAAAAATAAAACAAGAAAAAGAAGGGTACTACTGAGGGCTTTGAAGATCTATGGGCGTAGATGTGTATAAGGGAGGGGAGAGAGGGATGAAGAAAGAAAGAAAGGAGTGGGGAAGAAAGAGAAGTGGTCCAAGAATCACTCCTCTGAAACCCCCACAATGAACTCAGGCACCGAAGTGTCCACCACTAAGAAAAGAACTGGCGACAAAATGTAGGCACTGAACCGTCCTAAGGGTCTAGGAGTAAAAATAAAACAAGAAAAAAGAAGGGTACTACTGAGGGCTTTGAAGATCTATGGGCGTAGATGTGTATAAGGGAGGGGAGAGAGGGATGAAGAAAGAAAGAAAGGAGTGGGGAAGAAAGAGAAGTGGTCCAAGAATCACTCCTCTGAAACCCCCACAATGAACTCAGGCACCGAAGTGTCCACCACTAAGAAAAGAACTGGCGACAAAATGTAGGCACTGAACCGTCCTAAGGGTCTAGGAGTAAAAATAAAACAAGAAAAAAGAAGGGTACTACTGAGGGCTTTGAAGATCTATGGGCGTAGATGTGTATAAGGGAGGGGAGAGAGGGATGAAGAAAGAAAGAAAGGAGTGGGGAAGAAAGAGAAGTGGTCCAAGAATCACTCCTCTGAAACCCCCACAATGAACTCAGGCACCGAAGTGTCCACCACTAAGAAAAGAACTGGCGACAAAATGTAGGCACTGAACCGTCCTAAGGGTCTAGGAGTAAAAATAAAACAAGAAAAAAGAAGGGTACTACTGAGGGCTTTGAAGATCTATGGGCGTAGATGTGTATAAGGGAGGGAGAGAGGGATGAAGAAAGAAAGAAAGGAGTGGGGAAGAAAGAGAAGTGGTCCAAGAATCACTCCTCTGAAACCCCCACAATGAACTCAGGCACCGAAGTGTCCACCACTAAGAAAAGAACTGGCGACAAAATGTAGGCACTGAACCGTCCTAAGGGTCTAGGAGTAAAAATAAAACAAGAAAAAAAGAAGGGTACTACTGAGGGCTTTGAAGATCTATGGGCGTAGATGTGTATAAGGGAGGGGAGAGAGGGATGAAGAAAGAAAGAAAGGAGTGGGGAAGAAAGAGAAGTGGTCCAAGAATCACTGAAACCCCCTCTGAAACCCCCACAATGAACTCAGGCACCGAAGTGTCCACCACTAAGAAAAGAACTGGCGACAAAATGTAGGCACTGAACCGTCCTAAGGGTCTAGGAGTAAAAATAAAACAAGAAAAAAAAGAAGGGTACTACTGAGGGCTTTGAAGATCTATGGGCGTAGATGTGTATAAGGGAGGGGAGAGAGGGATGAAGAAAGAAAGAAAGGAGTGGGGAAGAAAGAGAAGTGGTCCAAGAATCACTCCTCTGAAACCCCCACAATGAACTCAGGCACCGAAGTGTCCACCACTAAGAAAAGAACTGGCGACAAAATGTAGGCACTGAACCGTCCTAAGGGTCTAGGAGTAAAAATAAAACAAGAAAAAGAAGGGTACTACTGAGGGCTTTGAAGATCTATGGGCGTAGATGTGTATAAGGGAGGGGAGAGAGGGATGAAGAAAGAAAGAAAGGAGTGGGGAAGAAAGAGAAGTGGTCCAAGAATCACTCCTCTGAAACCCCCACAATGAACTCAGGCACCGAAGTGTCCACCACTAAGAAAAGAACTGGCGACAAAATGTAGGCACTGAACCGTCCTAAGGGTCTAGGAGTAAAAATAAAACAAGAAAAAAGAAGGGTACTACTGAGGGCTTTGAAGATCTATGGGCGTAGATGTGTATAAGGGAGGGGAGAGAGGGATGAAGAAAGAAAGAAAGGAGTGGGGAAGAAAGAGAAGTGGTCCAAGAATCACTCCTCTGAAACCCCCACAATGAACTCAGGCACCGAAGTGTCCACCACTAAGAAAAGAACTGGCGACAAAATGTAGGCACTGAACCGTCCTAAGGGTCTAGGAGTAAAAATAAAACAAGAAAAAGAAGGGTACTACTGAGGGCTTTGAAGATCTATGGGCGTAGATGTGTATAAGGGAGGGGAGAGAGGGATGAAGAAAGAAAGAAAGGAGTGGGGAAGAAAGAGAAGTGGTCCAAGAATCACTCCTCTGAAACCCCCACAATGAACTCAGGCACCGAAGTGTCCACCACTAAGAAAAGAACTGGCGACAAAATGTAGGCACTGAACCGTCCTAAGGGTCTAGGAGTAAAAATAAAACAAGAAAAAAGAAGGGTACTACTGAGGGCTTTGAAGATCTATGGGCGTAGATGTGTATAAGGGAGGGGAGAGAGGGATGAAGAAAGAAAGAAAGGAGTGGGGAAGAAAGAGAAGTGGTCCAAGAATCACTCCTCTGAAACCCCACAATGAACTCAGGCACCGAAGTGTCCACCACTAAGAAAAGAACTGGCGACAAAATGTAGGCACTGAACCGTCCTAAGGGTCTAGGAGTAAAAATAAAACAAGAAAAAAGAAGGGTACTACTGAGGGCTTTGAAGATCTATGGGCGTAGATGTGTATAAGGGAGGGAGAGAGGGATGAAGAAAGAAAGAAAGGAGTGGGGAAGAAAGAGAAGTGGTCCAAGAATCACTCCTCTGAAACCCCACAATGAACTCAGGCACCGAAGTGTCCACCACTAAGAAAAGAACTGGCGACAAAATGTAGGCACTGAACCGTCCTAAGGGTCTAGGAGTAAAAATAAAACAAGAAAAAGAAGGGTACTACTGAGGGCTTTGAAGATCTATGGGCGTAGATGTGTATAAGGGAGGGGAGAGAGGGATGAAGAAAGAAAGAAAGGAGTGGGGAAGAAAGAGAAGTGGTCCAAGAATCACTCCTCTGAAACCCCCACAATGAACTCAGGCACCGAAGTGTCCACCACTAAGAAAAGAACTGGCGACAAAATGTAGGCACTGAACCGTCCTAAGGGTCTAGGAGTAAAAATAAAACAAGAAAAAAGAAGGGTACTACTGAGGGCTTTGAAGATCTATGGGCGTAGATGTGTATAAGGGAGGGAGAGAGGGATGAAGAAAGAAAGAAAGGAGTGGGGAAGAAAGAGAAGTGGTCCAACAATCACTCCTCTGAAACCCCCACAATGAACTCAGGCACCGAAGTGTCCACCTCTGAGAATCAACTGGCACCGAAGTGTCCACCACTAAGAAAAGAACTGGCGACAAAATGTAGGCACTGAACCGTCCTAAGGGTCTAGGAGTAAAAATAAAACAAGAAAAAAAGAAGGGTACTACTGAGGGCTTTGAAGATCTATGGGCGTAGATGTGTATAAGGGAGGGGAGAGAGGGATGAAGAAAGAAAGAAAGGAGTGGGGAAGAAAGAGAAGTGGTCCAAGAATCACTCCTCTGAAACCCCACAATGAACTCAGGCACCGAAGTGTCCACCACTAAGAAAAGAACTGGCGACAAAATGTAGGCACTGAACCGTCCTAAGGGTCTAGGAGTAAAAATAAAACAAGAAAAAGAAGGGTACTACTGAGGGCTTTGAAGATCTATGGGCGTAGATGTGTATAAGGGAGGGGAGAGAGGGATGAAGAAAGAAAGAAAGGAGTGGGGAAGAAAGAGAAGTGGTCCAAGAATCACTCCTCTGAAACCCCCACAATGAACTCAGGCACCGAAGTGTCCACCACTAAGAAAAGAACTGGCGACAAAATGTAGGCACTGAACCGTCCTAAGGGTCTAGGAGTAAAAATAAAACAAGAAAAAGAAGGGTACTACTGAGGGCTTTGAAGATCTATGGGCGTAGATGTGTATAAGGGAGGGAGAGAGGGATGAAGAAAGAAAGAAAGGAGTGGGGAAGAAAGAGAAGTGGTCCAAGAATCACTCCTCTGAAACCCCCACAATGAACTCAGGCACCGAAGTGTCCACCACTAAGAAAAGAACTGGCGACAAAATGTAGGCACTGAACCGTCCTAAGGGTCTAGGAGTAAAAATAAAACAAGAAAAAAAGAAGGGTACTACTGAGGGCTTTGAAGATCTATGGGCGTAGATGTGTATAAAGGGGGAGAGAGGGATGAAGAAAGAAAGAAAGGAGTGGGGAAGAAAGAGAAGTGGTCCAAGAATCACCTCTGAAACCCCCACAATGAACTCAGGCACCGAAGTGTCCACCACTAAGAAAAGAACTGGCGACAAAATGTAGGCACTGAACCGTCCTAAGGGTCTAGGAGTAAAAATAAAACAAGAAAAAAGAAGGGTACTACTGAGGGCTTTGAAGATCTATGGGCGTAGATGTGTATAAGGGAGGGAGAGAGGGATGAAGAAAGAAAGAAAGGAGTGGGGAAGAAAGAGAAGTGGTCCAAGAATCACTCCTCTGAAACCCCACAATGAACTCAGGCACCGAAGTGTCCACCACTAAGAAAAGAACTGGCGACAAAATGTAGGCACTGAACCGTCCTAAGGGTCTAGGAGTAAAAATAAAACAAGAAAAAAAGAAGGGTACTACTGAGGGCTTTGAAGATCTATGGGCGTAGATGTGTATAAGGGAGGGGAGAGAGGGATGAAGAAAGAAAGAAAGGAGTGGGGAAGAAAGAGAAGTGGTCCAACAATCACTCCT